>JACVVK020000808.1:57500-80000 GCA_018292915.2 Batillaria attramentaria
CAAGCCAAATGAAACGAAAAAAAAAAAAAAACCTGTTTAGTCCCTCGGTTTTGTTGCTTGGTTAATTCCTCAGCTGGACTTTGTCTCCAGCAAGGACGTCTTCACTCTCTCTCTCTCTCTGTCTCTCTCTCTCTCTCTCTCTTATTTTTTTACAAACCCTGATACTTTTTTTCCCCCGAGAGGAAGTCGGTGCTGCTCTTGTAGGGTCATCAGAGAGTGACCGTTTGCCAGAAAATTATGTCGGACATCACAAAAAAAAAAAAAAATTCTAACGCATACGCATGTACGTAGGTACTAGGGATTTTCACGTCTTTCCTATGACGAGCTGTGTTTTACATAATGTTCTAGTCGTTTAGTCTTTTTTGCATTGGCTGTCACTGGTGATTTTATGTAATTTATAAACTCTGGTTTCACGGCTAAGTGCTGCCACAGCCGGAGGCATGAGAGACAGACAGACAGACAGGCAGACAGACAGAGGCAGACAGGCAGGCAGACAGACAGAGGCAGACAGGCAGACAGGCAGACAGGCAGGCAGGAAAGCAGAGACAGAGAGCGAGGGAGATTTAATAAGCCAATACTTCTGGTATGATCTTACAAATTTTATTTGTTCATTTGTCCGTGAAGCCAAAGGCAATTTCCCATTTCATGGCCGATAAAGTTATCCATATCTTTATCTGTGTATGAGAAGAGTGCCGACGCGCGCGCGCCGGCGTTAACTGACTTGATGTTCATGCGTGCGCATGAGTTTGTGTTCGTGTGTCCGTCAGTGCTGGGGTCTTTATGCGTGTGCGTGCAGTGCGTGAGAGTGAGAGAGAGAGAGACTAGTAGAGAGAGAACCGGAGAGAGGTAGAGAGAGAACCGGAGAGAGAGAGAGAGAGAGAGAGAGAGAGAGAGACTAGCAGAGAGAGAACCGGAGAGAGGTAGAGAGAGAACCGGAGAGAGAGAGAGAGAGAGAGACTGGCAGAGAGAGAACCGGAGAGAGGTAGAGAGAGAACCGGAGAGAGAGAGAGAGAGAGAAAGAGAGAGAGAGAGAGAGAGAGAGAGAGAGAGAGAGAGAGACAAACACACAAGCAATCTATCCACTATGCACATAACAAAATGTAATTTCAGTCAGTGTAACAACGCACTGATGTCAGCACAATCAAGCCACACAATCATTCTCGTTATCAGTCGCGTACTACTCCGAGATTTCGGAGCGAGAGAGAAAGGGTACTCCTATCACCTGGCAGAGCGGTCCGGGCTAGGTGCAAAGTTTGAACGCACTAGTACTGACTGAGTAGGTGAGCCGGCTGCTGAGATAGACTTAAAGATACATGTACGAAGTTAAAGGTCTGCAATCTCAACAAAAAGCAGCAAACGGTATGCGTGTTGTTGTTTGTTTTAAACTGTGCGTGACTCCTGCGACTGTGCATAATGCAGGCAACTCAGTCTGTCACAGTTGCACAGTTTACTGCAACACTTTGGAGACCCTTATAAGAGCAGGGCGTGAGTTTGCAGTGACTGACTTCAGTGTGTGTGTGTGTGTGTGTGTGTGTGTGTGTGTGTGTGTGTGTGTGTGTGTGTGTACGTGTCATTTGTGTAATAATGGAACTGAGACACAAATCTCAACTCCAAAGAGGGAACCGAGGTGTATGATGGAACGTTCCCACATTGCACTAAGTGCAAAATCGTGTTCTACGCCCGGAAAAAACGTATAAAAAATTGATTGTTTGCAAAAATTTGGAAATGTCCCCATTTTGCACTTGTGCGACTGTGTGACTTTTAAACACTTTACACACGTCCCGTGTTTACATCAAAATTTTGTGTTTTGATTTCCCTGTTGTCACACACATTTGCCTATGGGTTATTTCGGGTTATTTGCATCGCACACTTTAATATCCTTCAAAACACATGCATTTAAAGTCAAATGGTCTCAGCAGAGGATTATACTGAGCCATAAAACACTGTTTTCTGCACCGGCGATTAAACCCAAATGCTGCATGTAAAGTTGGGACGTTCCGTGTTCACATCAAAATTTTGTGTTTGGGTTTATCTCTTATTACACCCTGTTGCCTATGGGTTATTTCAGGTTATTTGCATCGCATACTTCAATACGCTGCAAAAGGCATACACTGAAGGCCAAAATGGCCTATGTGGAGAACTACACTTAGCCAGAAAACAATGCCTTCCGCACCGGCGATTAAACCCAAATGCTGTATGTAAAGTTGGGACGTTCCGTCTTCACATCAATATTCTGTGTTTGGGTTTTTCTGTTCTTACACACATTTGCCTATGGTTTATTTCAGGTTATTTGCATCCCTCACTTTAACATCCTGCAAAACACATGCATTCAAAGTCAAATGGTCTCAGTAGAGGACTATACTGAGCAAGAAAACACTGTTTTCTGCACCGGCGATTAAACCCAAATGCTGTATGTAATGATGGGACGTTCCGTGTTTACATCAAAATTCTGTGTTTGGGTTTATCTGTTATTACACACATATTCCTATGGATTATTTCAGGTTATTTGTATCGCACACTTTAATATGCTGCAACAGACATACATTCAAGGCCAAATGGTCTATGTGGAGAACTATACTTAGCCAGAAAGCAGTCATCCGCACTGGCGATTAAACCCAATGCTGTAAAGTTGGAATGTTCTGTGTTCACATCAAAATTCTGTGTTTGAGTCTCTCTGTTCTTACACACACTTGTCTATGGGTTGTTGCAGTTTAGTTACATCACCCTATGTGGTGGAATAGGACGTTAAACCCCCAAACATCCACCCACCCTCAGTTTAGTTACATCGCACTCTTTAGTATGCTGCAAACGATTCAGTCAGTCAACCGAATTGCTGCAAGCGAGGCTTACCGGCACAGAGCTAAATAAACGTGAAGGGCTCAATCTGTCTCTATTTTTAATGCAAGTCTGTGGTCAGTGAAAAAAAGAGAGGGTGGCGGGGGAATAGCTGAGCGCCACTTAAGTACCCATTGGGTTACATACTAGCTGTTGACATGCCATCCTGGATAACCCGGTCATCTGTCTAAGCCGGTCAATTTGACTCAGTCCCTTGGGTGACCAGCGTACACAGGTTTGACTGTAAAAATAATATATTATTATTGTTTTCCTTATGAGTCTCAGCTTCATCGGTATTCACACATTCCATTATTACTGCATTCAAACCACCCTCCACACCCCCAACACCCCACGCCACAGTCAAACTCGCAAACACCACCCACTCCACACCACAGACTCTTTCCCTCTATATTTCCCTCCCCAGAACTCTATCTCACATACAAACACAACCCGCCTAAAAGACATACAAACTAAGTGCATAATTTGATGTAAAATCGCACGGTTAACACCAACACTACAGTCAAACTTGTGTAAGCTGGTAACTCCTAACTCAAATCACAAATGACAGAACAAACCTTCAGTACCGTACCCCACTTATACCCAAGAACACATTCACCACTCCCACCGATCTACAGCCTGAACCCTCAGAGTAGGACATTTGTACACTGACCAACTTGCACACACTATTCAACCCATAACGGCCCCACATACCTCACATGCACACCACCACGCCATTTTACAGGCTTCAAGGTACAGACGCCATCCAGCCCCCTCCCCCTCCAAACTCCTCTCCAACAACCAACATACAGTAACGACAGTTCTACCCCACTATATATGTACCAAAACCTGCAGTCCACTAACGACACCCATGCAGGCGCAAGAAACATTAAAAAATCACAAGCCTACCACCCCACTGTTACAGGCATAACACCTTCTGACACCCAACAATCACTTCCTACATTCCTTCAACAGCACTTAAAACTATCCCCACAAGTAATCCAATTGCCATTGTCTACCAATTACCCCCCCCCCCCCCACCCCCGCTGTCTGGTGCAACAATATTACAATCCAGTCACCACAATAACACACCACCATATCTAATGGACAACCACTTTCGCACAGTTGTCTCTTTCAAAGTCATTTTGATCTTCACATATATGGTTGGTTAATTGGGATTTAACGACCCCACCACAACGAAGTGATAAGAAAATGGCCAGCGTTCCAAAAATATTATTTTAAAGAGACAGGTTTGCTCTATATTCTAAGGCAGTGTGAAACAGTCCGCTACTGTTGTTAATTCCTGTTTTGGGGTGCAGGTAAAGAACTAAGACAAAATCACTGTAACACTTAAATTGATATTATATTAAGAGCCTGCAAATAAAAGATCACCACCCAATGGTCAATGCATGAAATCACTTTCTATACCCCGTTTTCGTCTGTCTGATTTCCAGTAAATAGGGGGACGGGATAGCCGAACGGTAGAGTGTTGGGGTTTCAATGCTCGGGTCGTGAGTTTGAACCCCGGCTTCGACCATATTTTGTGCTTGCCTTTTTCTCATCGCCCCATCTTTGATATCACCCATATATGGCGGAAAACTCCCAAACACCCAGCCGCTGAATTGTTGGGGGTTTTGTTTTGGTTGTCTGGTGGTGGACATTACTGTTTTCGCGGTCTAAGGGTGTGGGATTTGTTATTTGCGTGCCATAATAGGATGCTTACGACACATGCAGTGTGTATGAAATACTTCCATGTGCATAATGTGGGTAACCTTGGCCTGAGGGGTCAAGGTCACAGGAATAGGGATGAAAGGGAAATAAGACAACCAGTAGAACATTTGCTTTATCTGCATTGAATGTTGCTAAGAATACATTTTCGGAATAACCTCTGGTGTTACACAGCACTTTCAAGCTTCGCAATTACAAGCTTCTCTCGTGCACACACACACACACACACACACACACACACACACACAAACATCTCCGGGCCTTATATACAGTAACGGCATTCTAGTACATTCTGGACCACCCTTATAACAGAACCAATCAAAATCAAAGCGTGAATCACATTATTGCTATTTTAAAACTAAAGAAGAATCCAGAATAATCAAGTACCTGCCCGCCGAACCTAGGCGCGTTATATAACACCTTCTAATCGTAAACAGGTCAGAACAAAGCGATTTGCACGAGATTTCCGAGCGACTGAGCCCTAGGCCCGAAGTGCATACCGTCGCCCGAGGGTAAAAGGGGGCAGCCAAAACAAGGTCACCACTTCTCGAATACTCGTGATAACAAAAGAAACTTCTGGATCACGGGAAACAGATTTACATTACTATAAAAGAATATAAACTAAACAAAGCGACTTCTCTATCTCACCAAAGCTACAAAAAAAGCATTACAGCTGTTATCCTACAGCATACAAACAAAATATAAACAAGAGGCACAGCCACGCTCGTAACACTGGCATATGCTTGAAAGTTATGCTGTCTTCCCACTCCCCCCCCCCCCCCCACGCCACCTGAAGCAAAGACACTTTCTGGTGACTTAATATGATGAAAGTACACATACTGATTTCAGTCCATGTCAAATTCCACAGTAATGTGTTTTGTTGTTGTTGTTGTTGTATGTTTTGATTTTTTATTGTTGGATTTTTTTTAGTTATACAATCAGATACATAGTTTTCGACCGTGCTTTACTCAGAGAATTTCTTTGACACCTAAAGCCATATGGGTGGTCAGAGAGAGACGGAAAAAGATTTTTGTTTTTCCAGAGCGGATTTATTAACACAACAATTACTAAGCAAAATCAAGAGCCTGTAGTAATGCTCAGGTGGAACAAATAACCCTTTCCTTTGCAGAACTATTTGAAAAAAATGACAGTTTGTGGGTACAATCAGTCTTAGGTTTACTGTACACATACCCCTCATTTTATATTAATAACAGTATAATATCTGAAAGGATATTGAATACAGAATGCAATGAGCACAAACTTATCATCAATGGAAACAAACGGGGAGACAACTGTATCCCAAAGGGACACCATTCATCTATTTCTAGCCTCATGTTTGATTTTCAAAGCATATTTGCCAGTTTTATGGAAATATTCATCCTGAAGCAGTGAAAGTAAAAGTTGAACCTTGTTATGTACATTTCATCCACCAGTGTGCAGATTTACCCTGCGAGTCAGTTCCAAAAGATAAAACATTTCGTGATGCTGTGCATGGTTTCTGTTTAGTCCTCATTTGTACTGACCTTGCATGTTATTTCACAGACTGTTCAAACACACACAGAACACTTTGGTATGCAACTGACTTCAGCTGTACTGCAGGCTTACTGCATTTACTGCTGGTGATGTCTTTCATGAGATCTATCTCTATATTGCCTGAGGTCATACTTGAAACACCTATGTACAGACCACTGAGCACATGCGACACAGCAAAATGCACAGTGTGCCCAGCTTTTCGGGCCCCCCACCCCTCCACCCTTCCTGCTGCACCAATGCACACACCTCTGTCTAGCATACAGGTTTGTTCAGTGCTCTGCAACAACATGACAAAGTCCAGGGAAAAGAATATCCTAAAAGTCTATCATGATGCAATCAGCAGGGGGAAACACAGCAGGACCATTCTCACCTTCGTAGACTGGTTACTGTCTGTGTATATGTTTATCCAAACAGCCGTGAGATTCAGATCTAACGCAGCACTCCCTCTAGTTTCACTCCGTTGCCTCCCAGTACTGCCTCTACTCACTCCTCTCCGACTTTCCTGGCCTCCCCACACAGAACACATCTGCCACCTCCCACTGGCACTCGATTAGCGTTGATTGATCACCTTCTCGTTCCCATCATCAAAGTTATTTTCTTCCAACTCTTCTGCATGTCCGATGGTATCAGGAAAACCGCTGTCCAAATCTACATATCTTGCTACACTCTAATCTTCACTTTCTGCACAACTCCCCGGGATATATTAACAGGGGATTTGGTCTAGTGGTTAAGGCATCCGACTTCGGATCCTGAGCTGCCGGGTTCGAGTCCCCGGTGGGCAGGAATATGGTGGGATTTTTCCTTCCCATATCGAGTCTAATCCATGTGCAGACTCGTTTGCGGTGCCTGTCTCGCCTTCGTGTACACACGCACGCACAAACATCAAGTGTGCACGCTAAAAATCCCACGTTCATCTTTCGAAGAAGAGTAGGCTGTGGCCGGTGGCGTGGTAAACAGAAATACTGTCGCACGCACCAGAGTGAATAGCAGGGTGGAGGTTTGCACACAAAGTAGCGCTTAACGGCAGCAGGCTTTCACTGCTTCGTCCTCCAGCCCTGCGGCGCCGTGAGCATTTCAGCAGAGATGGATATGTGCGCCGAGGAGAAGTCTACCATACCATACCATACCATACCATACCATATTGAACAAAATTCGATGATTACCCCTATTACGTAATGATCGTGCCGCCATCTTGTTGATACTAACATCTAAACTTACGAAAAGCAGCGAAACTGGCAAACCGACATCTTTCAAACCCACGTGCTTTGCCAGTTTTGCAGCCCTGTTTTTCGTAAGTTTAGATGTTTGTATCAACAAGATGGTGGCGCCATGCCCACACCGGTATGCAATTCGTCACGAATGACGTGCATACAACGGCTTCCCCGTGATTCCCACACTGCTGAAAATGGTGACTCTTGAATCTGTCTATAAGCGGACTTGCGAAGGAAAGGCATAAAGTGTGACGTTACTGCGATGGCAGAGTGACGGGGAGGTGGGGGAGCTCTATGTGTACTCACAATGGTCGTGGGAGGAGGGGAGGGGGGTCTGTTCTGGGCTGTGCTAGACTCTTTTAAGAACATATCATGTAACACTAACGACCAAAAAACAACAAAACAAACAAAACAAAACCAAAACACCCATCCCAAACAGTGGAGGCATAATTAACATGAGAGGTTATGTGTGCATTAATAAACAGCTTTTGGCTATGGATATCAGTTATATGCCTTAGCTAAGTCCGCTGGTCCATTACCTGATACTCTTGTTGTCAGTGATGCTACTGTTCCATTTGCCAAATCAGCTAAGAATCTTGGTGTTGTTCTTGACTCACACTTGACTATGCATGCCCATGTAGTGAACATCATCCCTACTGTGAACTTTGAGCTCCGTCGTATTAGCTCTATTCGTCATTTCCTCTCAGTTTAGGCTACAAAGACTCTTGTGTCAGCTTTTGTGCTTTCACGCTTGGATTACTGAAATGGTCTCCTTGTAAACAGCCCTAAGGATCTCTTACAGTGACTCCAAAGGTTACAAAACAATGCGGCACGCCTAGTTCTGAGAGTTTCGCGAAGAGATCACATCACCCCACACCTCCGCACTTTGCACTGGCTCCCCAGGGGCTCGCATTAAGATTGCTTGCATGTGCTACCGTGTCATTAGTCAGTCAGGACCTTCTTATCTCTCTGAGTTAGTCTACGTACCAACAAGAACACTTCGCTCATCCACTCTCACACTCTGCAAACCACGTGTCTTCACTAAAACCTTTGGAGAAAGGTCTTTCTTTTCTGCAGCACCGACTATTTGGAATTCCCTTCCTTTATCTGTCCGCTCAGCAAGTACTGACTCGGCCTTCCGCTCTGCTTATAAAAGGACTCTTTAATGAATTCTTTCACTGAGCCGGGGGGGGGGGGGGGGGGGGGGGGGGGGGGGGGGGGGGGGGGGGGGGGGGGGGGGCTTGAGCATCTTGACCATGTTTTTTGCTCAGCGAAACAGACAGAATAATTTTTGACGAGTAAAACCATATAATTATTCAAAGAGAGAGGGAGAGGGAGATTTCTTTTGACAACTCACGGAATCGTATCGCACAGAGAGAGAGATAGAGAGAGAGGGGGGTGGGGGGGGGAAGATGTAATTGTCTTGGGGAGACATTGGAAGAGAGAGAAAGTTTTGAGTCATAATACCAGATACAAAGTTCACAACACAGTTCCGGCTATTTTATACTGAGTGAGACAGATTGAGAGAATTTCGTTCACTACTAAAGACGTATAATCATGCAGCGAGTGAGAGAGAGGGGGGGGGGGGGTTGTATCGGCAAGACTTTGGAAGAGAAAGTTTCGTGAGCTATATATTACCAGATACATAGTTTACGATACTGTTCATGACTGTGTTTTACTGAGTGAAACAGATTGAGAGATTTTTTTTTTTAAACCATGCGAGACGTACATGTATTAATCATTTCACAGAGGAGAGAGAGAGAGAGAGAGAGAGATTTCTTTGACAACTATACGGAATTGCATCAGGGAGAGTTGGTCGTCAATTATTGACACATAGTAGACGGTGGTTTGAGACTTGCTCGATGGACTCCGATCCAACTGACAACCGCAGAGGAGATAGTTTGCGTTGTTGATTTTGGCACGTTGTCATTAGCATGCTTTAGGGTTTTTTTTGTTTTTTTTAGGTATTGATTGCCATGTGGTTGACTTTTACACCACTGGGAGACTTCAATGAGGCTATGCTGCAATACTTCGTTTACTTTGGACTCATCCATATCCGACGCATGGCGCGTGGAGTCGTCAGCAAACATATCACAGCTTACATTAGAGTTTGAGATGGAGAGGGGCATATCATTGATGAATAAACAAAAGAAAACTGGGCCAAGGATAGAGCCTCTGGGGCATACCGAGCTTACAACACCTTCCTCAGAAAACGCACCATTGTGGTAGACTTTCTGCCTTCTACCTTGAAGATATGAACAAAATAAGGAGATTGTCTTAGGATCAGGGATGTACATGTATATAGATAATTTCTCCAACAAAATGCTGTGGTTTACCAAGTCAGAGAGAGAGAGAGAGAGATTTCCTTTGACAACTACTGGAATAGTATCACACAGAGAGACGGGGGGGGGGGGGGGGGCATTTGAAAACTAGCGGAAATGTATCTGGGAGACTTTGAGAGAGCAAGTTTCCTGAGTTATATTATCAGATACATTGTTCATGACAAAAATTCGCTACTGTGTTTTACTCAATGTGACAGACAGAACGAATTTCTTTAACAATTGAAGCCAGTTAATTAGTTAGTCAGGGTTTTATTCTGCACAAGCTTTGCGTGGCTTTATGCCCGTAAAACTCACTCTGCACAAGCTGGAAACACTCGACTAAAGCCATATAGTTATCCAGAGAGAGAGAGAGAGAGAGAGTTTCTTTGGCAACTAACGGAATTGTATCAAAGAGAGAGAGAGAGGGGGGGGGTTTGACAACTAACGGAATTGCATCAGGGAGACTTTGAGAGAGAATGTTTCGTGAGTGATACTACCAGAAAGTGAGAGAGAGAATGGAGGGGGATTTCACAACCAACGGAATTGTATCAGGGAGACTTTCAGAGAGAAAGTTTCCTGAGTTGTATTATCAGATGCTTAGTTCATGACAAAATTCGCAACTGTGTTACTCTATGAAACAGACAGAATTTCTTTGACGAGTAAAGCCATATAATTATTCAGAGAGAGGGGGAGAGGGATATTTTCTTTGACAACTAATGGATTTATATCAGAGAGAGAGAGAGAGTTGACAACTAACGAAATTGCATCAGGGAGACTTTGAGAGACGTGAGAACATTTCGTGAGTTATACTACCAGAGAGGGAACTAACGGAATTGTATCAGGGAGACTTTCAGAGAGAAAGTTTCCCGAGTTATACTCTCAGATGCATAGTTCATGACAAAAATTAGCTACTGTGTTTTACTGAGTGTGACAGACAGAGAATGTCTTTGACAACTATGGCCACATAGTTTTTCACAGAAAGAGAGAGAGAGACAAATCAATTTATTCAGTAGGCTTTCGGCCCAAGACTGAAAATTTGGGGGTGGGGGGGGGGGGGTAGGATGAGCACGCACGCTCCATATATTCAGGTTTCGTAACTAATGATATGTATCATATGTATATATCCTCCATACTTAGCATATTTAACTTACTATGGCTTGTACCTTACTCCTGTGTTCCATAGCTTTATAGACAAACAAGGATAGGTTGCGGGTTAAGAGTTGGCTACTGTCTGCCATGATCACAGAGAATCTAAATTGTGACGGTTTTTTGTAAAATTTTGAGGGGATGTACTGTTCACGTAATTCCTTATATTCTGGACATATAAACAAAAGAGAGAGAGAGAGAGAGCTGGGGTATGGTGCGGGTGTGTTGGGCTAGGCGAGACGAGGAGGGGGGGGGGGAGGGGCGGAGGAAGTGGTGAGGTTGGTGACGGGGAGAGATTTCTTTCAAAAAAGATAGAAAATTACCTGTCTACAATGTCCTGCTACACTAAAGACCCCCCTCCCCCCCCCCCGACAAACACTAATTTACTTGGGGGGGGGGGGGGTTAACGTCTTTTTCCACCACATAGGGTGATATTAAAGACGGGGCAACGATGAAAAAGCCAGCACAAATATTTGGCCCCAGCCGGGATCGAACTCACGACCCGAGCATTAGAAGTCCAACGCTCTACCATTCGACCACCCCGGCTCCCCCTAATTTACGTAGATTTAATCATTTAACAAACAATAATCAATAAAAAACGGAAGAGCTAATTATGGAAGTAGTGATTAAAACAATGAGCAGGCAATTAGCAATGGAGTGAGAGAGGGAGAGAGAGAGAGTCTAGCTACGGAGAAAGAGAGTAAGGCGGCATTGACAAGCTAACAAAAGATAGTTTGAGGGTGAGGCGAGTCTTTGTGTGTGTTTGGGAAGGGGGGGGGGGGTCTACTGACAAGAGAAACAGAGAGAGAGAGAGAGATTTCTATTGATGGAGCGTAGTGGTGGTGTTCACTCGGCCGTGAGAAAGTTTCACATAACTGTCACCAGGGCAATAAAGTAACGGCCAAAACTGGCGGCCACACAAGTGAAGTTGGGTGGGTGTTTGGGGGTTTAACGTCCTTTTCCACTACATAGCAAGTGAGGTTGACTTGTTGAGCGCAGACCAGTACACTCAGCACCAGTAGACCGTGTCCCCTCACATCACAACTCGCACCTTATCGTTATCCTACACGCATGGCAATTGACACTTACCTGTGAAATCTACTGGCGATTGTAAACTACTTAAACTGTGGGGGTTGACCGGCCCCCGTAGTGTAGTGGTTAGCACTTCGGGCTATGGATCGGGAGACCCGGGTTCGAGTCCCAGCCGAGGCAAGCGATTTTTCCTACCTAGGTCGGCTCCTACCCAGAGTGGGTGTGCTATGGACCCATTGGGGAGGCTGTTGCCACACAGCCGAGCTTCACCCACTTCACGGGTGCGACTTTGGGGGTGCTTCCCTTGGTATGACACGTCTTATGATGTGGATGATTACAAGGCCGGCACCACAGGTGCCGTAGTTCCCGGGACTGGTTAATGCCGGGTTATTTATCACAGGAAGCGTGGAATGCGGCCCTGTCCCGCAGTCCTAAAACCACACGGACCTCCATAGCATCATCTTACCATCATCGTCATCTCCATCATCATGCATAATAAAAATTGCCCCAACTTCCGAGCCCTCTGTAACACCACTGGAGCCGGCAAAGAGTTGTTGCAGAAAAAAAAAAAAATAAAAAAAAAAAAAAAAAAACTGCGGGGGTTAATGTGGGTGGTGGGGGGGGGGGGGTCCGTATCCCACTCTCTCATCCTTCAGGCCGCTTAATACAGTTTTTGAAACTGACTTTCTTCAGTGCGATCACTGAAAAAGCTGAGAAAGAGGGTTTCTTATAAGGAGAGTTGGGTTGGGTTTTTTGTGGGTTTTTTGGTTGTTGTTTGTTGTTGACGTTTTTTTTTTGTTTTTTTTTAGGGAGTGTAATGCAGATACCTTCTAACTCGGCCACGAGACAGTCTCACGGTGCTGGCCCCAGAGCAATAGACTAAAGGTCCACTCTGACGGCAGCACAAAGCAAAGTTGATTTGATGAGTGCAGATCAAGCAGTGCCAATTGGAATTGGACATGTCGCCTCACATGACAACTCGCTCTCCTGCGTGCGTGGCTCAGTACACAAGTTGCCAGCTGGCACTTACCCGTGAAATCTCTAGGCGACGCCAAACTAATTTAACGCGGGGATGTCGTTTTGGTTATTCCAACGCTTCACGTGCACCGTTTAGTGAACCCTTCCCTTGAAGCTGCAGTGGCAAACAATAGCACTGTTTGCACTGTCCCTCATTCTGTACTTAATATTGACTAGATGCTGTACAGCAGCATCCGTACCGCGTATTTTTGTGTTCCCTTTTCCAGTTTAAGGCCAGTGGACGAGCATTTCCGACAAAACCCCCTTTTTAAACTGAAGTTCTTTACTGTGATCCCCGAAAGACAGAAATGGGAAGGACCCGGGGGGGGGGGGGGTAGGCTCGGCCAACACAAATATACAAATACAATGGTTGAAAAGAGGAGACAGTGTCCTTTCTTTTTATGTATAAATTATAGAAGTCTTTGCAGAAACAGCAGCACAGGCCGAGGTTAGAAATCCCCCCCCCCCCAAAAAAAAAAAAAAAAAAACCGCGTGTTTTCCGCGAAGTGACAGTGAAAGCGTCATGCTACCTATACCTAGGCCCTAGGGGGAATTGACGGCTGCTTTTTCGCGGAAAAATTGCCTTTACTGAGGTAAAGCTCGGTGTTGATTTGCATCTTGGATCAAAATACTCGGCTTGATGGGAAATAACAGCTAAACTATAAAACATGTCAAATCTTTACTGGCTTTCTAGCAAAAGGCAAGTGCCCGGTTTAAAACATTATTGTACTCAGCCGGTCATTTGGTCTCCTCCGTCACTATGCGTTGGAGCCGCTAAAACAGGCCAGATCGATCTCCGGTATGGCTACCTGTCCCGGCCGCCAAGAAGGAATACCCGCTTAATCGTTGTCTCTGTTGTCAAGCAGTCGCCGCAATCGTCACGGCAGCCCTGAAGTGGGTGCGCGCTCTGTCTCAGGGGAACTGAAGCTCCGCCCACTTCCTTTTGATCTCATCGTCTGAGAGCCGCCATGTCCCCTCGCCTCTTACAGCACGGGTGTGGCGCGGGAGTTGATGCTCCGCCCCTCTGTAGCGGCGCCTTTGATCTGCGAAACAGCCCCTTTTGTCCTCTTGTTCCTAACGTTTGAAGGCAGACCCGTGACGCGGGAGTAGCCAGAGCGTGGACGAGCTTACTCGGCAATCTATTTAAACTTGGGGAAATGCCTTCGATGCGCATGCTCGAAACGTGGATTTTGTTTCTGTTGGATAACTTCAGTCCTTGCCATACGCCATGTGCGCCGGGTCATTCGGAAGAAAGAATGTCTTCAAAAACATTGGTTACTGGCAAGAACTGTTTCTACCAGAAAATACAGATATTGATACTTCCTTAACAGTGTCTAGCGCAGCCCAGCGATTATTATTATTTTTATTATTTTTAGCCGAGTGGTTCCCACCCGCTCGGCCACTATTTTGGTCTCTGGCCCCACTACCCCCTCTGTTCTCTGGCCAGCGCTATGCCACGAGCCGCCGCGTGCCCAGTCAGGCACGCGCGCAGTGTGTAGATCCACGGTGGCACATGTGCCAATTAGCTGTGTTTGTTTGTGTCCTTTTAGTGCTAAATATCTCCACAGTCGTTCAACCTAGCACTACCCTGTAAACTGTAGTAGTTTCAGGAGAGTTTTTACTTTCTAATCATGTTTTGTTTTTAGCGCTGTTTCATAGTTTTACGGGTGCATTTTGCCATTTTCAATTCAGTGCGTGGTCCCTGGCTTTACGCTCTTCAATCGGTGATAGGAAAATCTCTGTGATGTTCCAAACGTATGCCATTTTGAAGTATTGTTCAGGCCTTTTAGCTGCCGTTTGTTTGAAAGTTCTAGCTGCTATAGTACGCCCGCTATCATCAGTTTTCCATGTGCTGACAAACACAGATTCTCCCCTCTAGCCGTGAATCTACTCTCCTCCAGCTACGCACCCTAGGGTTGCTTTGATGGTTTGCACGTGATCTCCCTATAAGTACCCCAGCCCCACGCCGCGGGGCACAGTCCCAATTCAGCCCTGCGAATGTTCGATTCTGCTCTGTCCATCTACGATCTTTGCCATCTAGCCTTCACTGCAACCACGCTGCACCAGAATACCAACATAGTACACCGCTCCTTATAGTGGTATTAAAAACTGTTTTGTATAAAACCATGCGTTGACTCCCTCACTACCACATTTGTGCGCCTGCAAACCCCACTCCACACCATCACGTTTTTATTTATTTTTTTGTGAGTACACAATCTCTCTCTCTCTCTCTCTCTCTCTCTCCAGGGATGTCGTTTGGGGACGGATCTCGGCTAAAAGCCGAATTTTTTTTATTTTAAAAAAGCCGATAATCTGTCTGTCATGTCGGCTGGCCGAGCCGAAGTTTTCACGAGTGAATCGGCTCGATTATGTCCGTTTCTGTGAGATTCCTGTGCTGGCTGGACTAATTTCCAAGGGACAGTCACACTCAAAGTCCCACTTTTTCTTGGATTTGTGCTGAATGTTTGGTAGACAGCATTCTAAAGTTCAAGGAAATGAAGTTTGTTCAATTTTGTTATTTTACTCCAAAGACTTGTTTTATTGCGGAATATATATCTACAGAACATCTTTAATTCATGGAGGTGGAGGGAGAACGTAACAGTAGGGAATCTAGTCGAAAAACTTGTGAAACTGCTTCGGCAGAGAGAGCCGAAACTTTCTGTAAAAAGCCGAAACTTTCATGGCTGTTTTGGCTAAATCGCCCAACAAAAAAACTCCTGGCAACACCACTCTCTCTCTCTCTCTCTTCTGTTGTGTAAATTTATCAGATTTTAGGAGTAATTTTGTCTGCTTACTGATACTTCCTTAACTGTGTCTAGTGTAGACCATAGGAAATTTTAATCTTTTTTATTTTTTTTATTTCTTGCTTTTGGGGGATCTTTATTTCTTTTTATTTTGTTTTATCTTTTTATATGTATACATGTATTTATCTTTTTGTCAACCTACACAGACACCCCCCCCCCCCGCTCTCTCTCTAGTATTGATTAATGAGATTTTAGGATTAATTTAGTCTGCCATTGCAATACCGTTACACTGTGTTTGTTTCACCCTGAGCGTTACTACAGCCTTCACAAAAAGTTAAGGACCACTTGCAAATATCATTCAACTTTTGTCGTGGTGGCATGCTGGTGTAGTGCTGAACATCGCTGAAACAGCAGCTTATGTAGGCAAACAAATGAGCACAGTTCATAACCAGGGATGCATTCTTTGACCTGCATCTCATTTTTTCCGTGCAGAAAGCCCCAGGTATCACTCATTGAACACTGAAACTCCGTCTAGTTTTGCCGGAATTGCAGATTTTCAAACGCGCCAAGCATGCTGTGTGACGCGCACGTGCCATCCACACAGTGGTCGCCATGTTCACTAATTACCCCTTAACCTTGCTACCGAATTTTACGGGAAAAATCTTATTCGTTTATTTTTTTTTCTGATTTATTGAAACTGTCACCCATTATGTTGACTGGTCCTTAACTTTTTGTGAAGACTGTATAAGCTAAAGCTTATTTGTGCTCATTAAGTGTTAAATATATAAATTTTCGTCCTGCAATAATTTTTTTTTCACTGATAAAAAATGTGCGTGTACACGTTAACAAAAAAAGGATAAGCAGCTGACGGCACAGCTTGTACCTGACGCATTATTATTATTATTATTATGAAATGCGCATTGTAAACATGCGAATGAATAAAAAGAAGTCGGAAAATGGTGAAGGATGGATGAAAGAAACCAACAAAAACAAAAATAAAAAAGGAAGAGAAGAATGGAAGGAAAAATCCTTCTTAAACGATTTAGGTATCATGGCGTACGAGCAGCTGCGACCGTTGAACAGCACGGACTAAACAAATATATCTGAAACACCTTGGTGTCATGGTGTTTGGTAACTTAGGGGCCGGGGGGGGGGGGGGGGGGGGGCAGGTGGGGCTGAGATGGTAACTGACCAAGGAAGCAAACATTGTACACAAAACCTCACCTCGCATATGAGTTTTCTCCACTTTCTTGTTGTGTATCGCACTGTTTGTTTAATTACCCTTAAGTCGTTACTTTGATAGTTACGAATCTTTAACTTATTTACTTCAGTTAACTGTGTGGTGCGTGACAAATTTTAGGCTTCTTGTTTAACAACAAAAAAGTAAGGAGGTCTTTTCACTCTTTGTGGATTAATACTTCCGAGAATACTTCACCACCTGCGCCGCTCGCAGTCATGTATCGCAGTGGTGTGAAACGTCCAATACCCCGCAGCAGACACCCCGAAGACGGGACACGCTCGCGGCGCCAGGGTGGCTTGGAGCTTCCAATACCCCGGGTTGGTTACGCGTAGCAGACACCAGGGACATGTGAAGAAGTGTAAACGGCACGCGCCAGCGGGCATATATCACGTTGACCTTATTAGTTTTTAGCAAGCGGGCCCAGTGTATACACGTCACAACCCAGAAATGGATACTGGGTGCTCTCTCTCTCTCTCTCTGTTAATTAAAACAATGTACCCGGTTTAGGTCGATTATCAGCTAATCAGGAAAAGCGGTAACAAAGGTAAAGACTCCCTGACCCATTCCTATCGGCACCAGTCTCGAAAGGTGTGAAGACTTGCATTGGCCCTGAATAGCTGCGACACGCCATGGATCAATATAATAGCTAATCAGCAAACACCCGCATCTCACCCCTACAGGCGTTAGTAGGACACGTGCCTATGTTTCACATGATGTCCTTACTAAACTTTTTGTTTTCTCATTTCAACACGACTACCGGCCTACCGCAGACGCATATTCTGTCTAATCATTTCAGCTGAGCTCTTCTTCGAACGTCCTCACACCATTTGGACCGACCGGACTCGGCGTTCAGCAACGGGGAGCAGTTTTGTTCCGCAAAACACCGTGCGATACTCTCGTGCAATCAAGATCGTATCAGCAAACCCGTTGGCGCGCGTGGGGGGGGGGGGGGGATAAAATCAGCAAAAACAGCACGTGTACATTCGTCAGTTTTTTTGGAAACTTGAATGGGGCATGGGCTGTACAGTGTACATAAACGAAGGACTCGGCATAAAGTGAATGTTGATGTAAGAGTCGTGACGTGTTGCGAGAAGTATCGTCCTTTTCAGAGTAGAATTTTCTTTTGAACCATGGCGGCTCCTAAGCCTTCTTTTTGTGGTCTCGGAAGCAGTACTCAAAGCGGCTATGTGACCTTCTCGTGTGCAAAAGGCACTAATTGGACTTATTATCGTCTGCTTTCGGGGTGGCCGAATGGTAGAGCGTTGGACTTCTAATGCTCGGGTCGTGAATTCGTATCCCGGCTGGGACCAAATATTTGTGCTGATTTTTCATCGTTGCTCCGTCTTTGATATAACCAGTATGTGGCGGAAAAGGACGTTAAACCCCCAACCCCCCACACCTCACCCACTCGTCTGCTTCAGATACCACTTGTGGAGTGTGGATTTTACGGCACACAGATAAAATTATATGTGTGGCCGCTCATTGCTGGGGTCTTAAGAGAGAGAAAGAGAGAGAGAGAGAGATGCTTTGGTCCTGGCCCTGGAAAATAAGGTTTAAAGAAACAGGTACTGGGTTCCGTGAAAGAATAATAATAATAATAATGAGTATTGTATAGGCGCTTTACCCAATTTCGTGAATTGGCTCAAAGCACCGTGAACTGAACCCACCACGCACGCTCACGTGAATCACACGCATTCTCTCACACATTGGACGTAAACACATTACAATCACGTTGTGCGAAGGGACAGTCAGCTATTTAAATTTCGGAATTTAGAATTGCATTTATTTTTCAAATTTGGTTGGCTGAACCTATCCAAATTTGGTGGGCTGAACATTTTCAAATGGCTGATCAGTGCGGTATCAAACGCGAAAAATTTATTTGGTGGCTTTCAGCCGGCATGAAACGGCCATAGTAGTGTAGGGGAACCCATGCTGAATGTCATGGTATAGGACACAAGATGGTGCCAGTCGTCAGAAGTATGTAGGAAGAGGTTAGAAGTTGGTAGTCGGCAAATACATAAGACTGACTGCCGGGTGCACAACGGCGGGGATAATTATGGGTAGGATCGGGGGGGGGGGGGGATTTTAGGATAACTGGTCGTAGAGCCGTTTAGTCATCTAGTGATGCACAACGAGAATTGACTGCTGAATCTAATGGCATATAACATCAGTATAGTGTAGCCGTCGGAGTAGTGGAAAATAAGGTTTAAAGGAACAGATACTGGATTCAGTGTAATAGCTGATCAATGCGGTAGCAAACGGGAGAATTTGTCTGATGGCTTTCAGCCGGTATGAAACGGTAATAGTAGTGTAGAGAAATGCAAGCTAAATGTAATGATGTGGTGTCAGCCGTCAGAGGTACTTAGATAGAGGTTAGAAGTTGGGAGTCGGCAAATACACAGACTGACTGCCGCGGGGATATTGATGAAGTCGGGATAAAAAGTATATCAGAGGAAAACGTGCCGTTCAGCCGCTTAGAGAATCTAATGGTATATAACATCAGTATAGTGTAGCCGTCGGAGTAGTGGAAAATAAGGTTTAACGGCACAGATACTGTATTCGGTGAAATGGCTTCACTGCGGTAGCAAACGGGAGAATTTGCCTGATGACTTTCAGTCGGCATGAAACGGTCATAGTGGTGTAGGGGAATCCATTCTGAATGTCATGATGTAAGACACAAGGTGGCATCTGGCGTCAGAGGTACGTAGAAAGAGGTTACAAGTTGGAGTCGCCAGATACATAGATTGACTGCCGGGTGCACGGCGCGGCGGCGGAGAGAAAGATGGGTAGGATCGGTACTTTATTTCGAAAATTACGCTATTCTACAAAATATGTTCTATTCCCTTTTCTTGCATTTGAACCAGTTTTGGCCGTTACTTCAGTTATTACCCTGAGCCTGCATGTAAAACTCGAGGTTAATCTAACCCACGACTACTGGCCTAACCCAGAGTAAGACAAAAGAGACCCAAAAATAAAATCAAATTTTAAAAAAGGAAGCGAAGAAAGAAGAAAAATTCTTTTATAACGGCATATTCACTTTGCCGGAATGGACCCCCTTCTGATTTAAAACAAAACAGCAACAGAATATTTAACCCTAGAGTCAGTTTAGTTTGAGGTTAGGCCTTAACCCGGGGCTAAAATCCCTTACCTCGACTTTTACCTGCGGGCCCTGGTGACAGTTATGTGAGACTTTCTCATGGCCGAGTGAGAACGTTACCATGAACACCACCACTACGCTCCATCGAAAGAAAGTACTCTCTCTCTCTCTCGTCAGTAGACCGCCCCCCCCCCCCCCACACACACACACTCACCTCACCCTAAAAGAAACTATCTTTTGTTTATTCGTCAATGCCGCCCCTCTCTCTTTCTCTGTAGCCAGAGTCTCTCTCTCTCTCTCTCTCTCTCTCTGGTAAAACCGAAAAAAAAGGCAGTACATGACTAGTTTAAACATCTTTTCAGTACGGCAGTTATCCAACCCACCTCCCCTCCCCCGCGGCACTACGCACCTAGGTAATAGGCGCGTGGGACTCGTGCTGAAAGGCTGTAATTACATGATCGGGCTGGACAAAGCGGGGCTGGGCAGAGCTAAAAGCCTACACAATACACAACGCTTAAGCCATCGCCCAATGCGAGCGATATTAAAACTTCAACCAAACAGTCAACCATTCATCAATCCAGCCAACCAATCTGCAAACCAGCCGACCAAATGCAGGTTGTCAATTCGCACCTGTATAGGTATCTTGGATGGTACGCCTTTACCACTGTGATTTGTCAACAATAATTTGATGGTGAATGCATAACCTATTGCTGGTGTCCACTTATGACACATGATTTTTAATGTTTCCAACATGGTTGGTCATGAAACATTCGAGTTTAAGCATTACAAAGATAATTTATCGATCCATAGTCTAGGTTCCCAAATTGAACTTTCAGTTTGTGTCTGGTCGGTTCCCAGATTAAACCTCCTGTTTGTGTCTGCGTGAATGTTCCCTCATCACATCAACAATTTGTGTCCAACATGCACCCTCTGTATATCCTATAGCCTTCCACATACAAGGAAAATCACTATATGAAAACGTTTTCAGCATGGTTGGTAAAGGACAAACTCGGTTTAAAGGATTACAAAAGTTGATTTATCGTGTTATTGTCAATGTTCCCGGATTGAATCTGCAGTTTGTGTCTGCTCGGTTCCCAGAGTACACCTACTGTTTGTGTCAGTCTGGACGTTCCTTTATCACATCAAAAATTTGTGTCCAAAATAAAACCCCTCTGTATATCTGAAAGTATTTGACTTACAAGAAAGATCGATATATATTAATATGGCTTAAGGTACCCTGTCTCAGGAAATATAACGCAAATTTGAAAAGACGCATAATTTAAGGCATGTTCCTTTATTACATCAACGATTCGTAGGACGAATGTTCCCACATCACACAAAAGACATGGATGTGTGTGTGTGTGTGTGTGTGTGTGTGTGTGGGTGTGTGTGTGTGTGTGTGTGTGTGTGTGTGTGTGAGAGAGAGAGAGACGCGTCTCTGTGTGTGTGTGTGTGTGTGTGTGTGTGTGTGTGTGTGTGTGTGTGTGTTGTGGTGTTTGTGTGTGTGTGTGTGTGTGTTTTTTTTTTTGTGGTTTGTTTGTTTTTTTGTTAATGTTTTTTGTTGTTGTTGTTGTTTTTGTTGTTGTTGGGTTTTTATTTTATTTTTATTTTTTTATTATTTATTTATTTTTTTTTTTTTTTTTTTGGGTGGGGGGGGGGGGGGTGGGAAGGGGTTCGGGAGGGACACTGTGACTCAGACTTCCATGAGATAATTCATATGAACAGCAGTGGCAGGTACATTTTCCCATTTGTCTTACAAAAAGTGTTTGATGTTTTAGATGGTGAAGTAAAACATGTTTTTTTCCTCTGTTTTCCAGACAAAAATGGGGCCGGGAAGAGTAATACAGAAGAGACGCGAATTCCCGAATAGGACTGGATGGGCATTTACACCGTCAGACATCTGCCCATCTCCTCGAACGAACTGAAGGAGCAAAGGTCATCACGATGGAACTTAAAACGGTGTCATGGAGAAGGCGCGTGATGCTAGTCGTCATGGTGATGGCCGTGACGTGTGCGATGCAGCTGAGGGCGCTGTCATGGAGACGGCGCGTGTTGCTGGTCGTCATGGCGACACTTGTGGCGTGGGTGTCCTTCACTCGACCTTTCGCTGTATTGTTTCCTCTTCTGCACTCTCAGAGAGCCTCACAGCCGCTGCCGCTGCTCGCAGTGATGTGAGAGGCAAAGAAGCTAAAGCGTACTTTACGAGCTTACCCGAGCGAGCAGAGAAAGCAGAGACATTCAGAACCGACCGACGACGACAAAATCTGCAGAACTAACTCTGATCAACAAGACGGCCCAGGAAGTCGTACCCACCATGTCTTTGGCAGTAAGTTGCATCGTCAGGAACTGCACGATTATGATGCCGACGTATTGCGTCACAACATGCAAGGCTATGACGCTGACACTTTACGTCACAGCCAGGGATATTATGATTACGTCACAAACCGCAAAGCTACGACATTGACTCATTGCGTCACAGCCCACAAGGCTACGATACTGATCCGGTGCCTTACAATCATTTCGAGTGTGATGAAGATACACTTAGTCAGAATCAGCAGATTTTCGGAGCCGCTCCACAACCGCTGCAGCCTCACCTCCG
>JACVVK020000808.1:85000-92231 GCA_018292915.2 Batillaria attramentaria
TGTCGTCTATAAGCTGCTTGGGCAACCTCAAGATTTGGATGTTTTTTCGGCTGCTTCGGTTTCTCTCCTCTGGTAAGCCTCCTTTCTCGATCTTTGGTTCTTCTCTTTCCTGTTGTTTGGTATCTTCCTGAACTGTTTCAGCGTCAGGTGACATTCGTTCAGCGATTTTGTTTTTTCCAGCCTCTTCATCTCCTGGTTTACGCCTTCCGACAAATGGCACTGAAAATGACGGTCCCATTCTCGTCGAGCATTGACTGGACAATGGTCAGAAGATTACTGACCTCAGTGTCTTTTTCCGATTTCGTAGCTTTGTTGTTGAAGGCAATGCGTCTGTTGCCGCACTCCTGCAGAAGCGTCTGGAAAATATTGAGTCCGCTATGGCGCTTTGTATGTAATCTTCAAAGGGATCGTCTTCGCTCGTTTCTTCGGGTTCCTCGGTCAGTGTGTCTCCATGAGAGAACAGAAGGATTATGAAGTTCACGACCTCTTCTCCAAAGTAACGTTTAATTTTGGCGTATGTCTCAAATTCTTCATTTGGTATCTGCCGCCTATCGGCAGGACGTAGAGGATACCATGGGGCCCGGGGTTCATGCAGGCCAAGGCTTGGATGATCAGTTCAGCGATTTCATCGTTTGATTTCTTTGTGTCGAAGAAACCGGGTGCGTCCATTACCTGTAACCCCGAAATTTTGTGGAACTCAGGATGGTTCTTTGTAGTCAAGTACTGTGTCAATGGATCGCTAGGACAAACTATGCACGTGCCAACACACACGAGGATTGCGTATCTATGTGTAAGAAATGATATTCAATCAATTCAAATGTGCCGTGCGTGCGTGCGGGAAGGGGATTATTGCGATCAGCTGTGTGTGTGTGTGTGTGTGTGTGTGTGTGTGTGTGTGTGTGTGTGTGTGTGTGTGTGTGTGCGCGCCCGCGACGAAGCCACACATACACAAAGAGAGAGAGAGTGTAGGATTGACAGTTGTAGCCAGCTGAAAATTGAAATAGTTTTCTCCCGTCTGAAATATATTGTGCAATCAAGAAGCTGTTAATTTTACAGTCTTGAGACTTCATTCCTCACTTTTGGCTGTAGCATACATTGTGCAAATAGTTCCCCATTACGTACATTTCGCACGGTTGGGGGTTTAAAAAGATGAAACCACGGCACAATATGGAACGTAGCCAACGCATGATCGCTTTGAAACGAACACCTCTCTTTCTTTGTCTGGAAGTCGAATTCGCTCTAGCTGGCATTCCTTTGTCTTCGACTCATTTGTAACTGGTTGCAAAAGCCTTTCTGCCAAGAATGGTGTTCCCGACGAACTCTTTCCACTTCCTGTTTTCCCAATCAGAAGTAATCGGTATATGGTGCCTGCGGAAGTTAAAGCAGTTTGTAAGCTGAAAATAGTAGATGGCACTTCGGGAAGTTGTAAAAACAAGCTTAAAGTCTTGATATATAATTTAAAATCTAAAACATCGCATGCGATACCAAAATCTGTAAGATTTTGCGGTAATGTAGACTAATGTAGCAGCAGACTCCTTCTGAAAATGGAAGACACAAAAGTAGTTCATTGTATCAAACCGCCCAAACTACTCTTTCCTCGCTTTATGTGAGTATGAACATTTCGCGAAACATTTTAGTATGGATTATAAAGCATATGTGAACACGCCCATTGCCTGATCATAGTTTGGAAAATGAAAAGCACCTTTCTCTTCGCGTCTTTCGTTGTACTTGTGTTGTCATTTTCAGAGGATTCAGGTGTTCCCGTTCTTATTTCCTCTTGCGAGCTGACAAACTGAGGAGGAGCTGACAACGTCGCTGTGCATTCTTTTCCTGTACATCATCTTGAGTGCCTACAGCTGAAAAGAAACAAAAACCGCTTTGCACTTCCTGATTTGCCAACCACAAAACAGCGATGTACCATGCTTGCTGACGTAACAACTGTTTGTAATATTTGACAACCATGGTTCCCTTGAAAATCGTAAAATCCAGTTTAATAATACATCCAAGAAGATAGAACGAAGCTGCCTGTGATATTTGGAGACAAAAAATCACCTGATTTACGCATCTTTCCGTTCTGATGTGTTACCTTTTACAGAGGTTTCAACTGTTTCGGCTGTCCTTATTTCTTCTTTCGAGCTGACTCGCTGTGGAGCAGTTGAGAAAGTCGCTGTGCATTCTTTTTTATGTACGCTGCTTTGAGTGCCCACAGCTGAAAATTACAGAAACAGTATCCACTTTGCTCTTCTGCTTTTTCAACAGCGAGAAAGTGGCATATTTTGTTTGTGAGGTAGAAACTTTGTTTCAGTAAAGGAGAAGAATGCCTTGATAGAAAAGCTGCTGAAATTTGGCACAACACAAATTGCACGGCCTTTAACGTATCCGGAAAAGAATCGCCACTTTTTGAAAATATACATGTTTCAAAACTGTTATTTCTTTTATTCTTTTTACATTGGATATCCCCCCCCCCCCCCTCGACTTACCTCATCATATAGGATGATCATTGAAACTACTAATATATATATATATATACCTGCTTCTTTGGATCTTTCGACTTTACTGATGTTGCCTTTTTCGGACGATTCGGTTGTTCCTGGTCCTGCTTCCTCTTTCGGGCTGACTGACTGCGAGGGCGTTGCACATATTTCTTTCTCCACGTCCGTTTGCGTGCCTGCAACTGAAAAACAAAACCAAAAAACAAGAACAACAACAACAACAGAACAAAAAACCAAAGTAAAACAAGTTCAGAAACACAAGAACTGTTTTTCACTTACCAGTTTTCACTTTTTGGTTTACACTCTCTGCTTTTTCAGCCTTGAGAACCGATATGTTTTGCTTGTAGTTGTGGACAATTTTCTCCGCTGGCATTTTAAAATACCAGCTGGTTCACCAGGAGATCGTGAAATCAGTGTAAATTCTTAGTTTAAGAGATGTTTGTTTGTTGTTGTCGGGTTTATTTTAGTTTGTTTGTCGAAGTTGTTCCTGTTGCTGTTGTTGCAAACACGTTTATTTTTGTTTGTTTGTTTGTTTGTTTGTTTGTTTGTTTGTTTGTTTGAGGGGGCGACAGGATGTGTGCATCGCCCCTCAACGTATTGCCTGATTATATATGTATTGGTCAATGAATTTAAAAAAAAAGCAACCAATAAACACAAAGCAACAACAAGATGGCCACCAGCCCAATGTGTTCTTTCTATTCAGTGACCTGCTGTCGTCACAGTCGTGGTCGTTGTGTCATGTGTATGCTGCCGTGCGCACACGTACGCAAGCTCTCTGACATCAAGCATGTTGACTAAAAAAAGTACTGGAAACCCTTTCCGTGCCTCTTTGCGCTCACAAAACCCCAAACACATGAGGTCGTGTTAGCTCGCCTAACTGGTTGACGTCACTAACTTTTTAGGTATGCGAGGTTCTACATGGGTGAATGAATTCTTCTAACAAAGTCGTTCCCCTTTAACAGAGTTACTTCCCGCAGGCCTGATTGACAGGTGACAGACGATTGCTGACTGGTATCGGAGAAGAGAAACTCTCTCTCTCTCTCTCTCTCTCTCTCTCTCTCTCTTCTTCTTTTCTCTCTCTTCTCTCTCTCTGTGCGTGTCTGCGTGCATGTGCTCCATTGAGACCTCTGTGATGTGCTCTCACTCTATGATGCTGCTGAGTGTGAGTCAGTGGCAAAAACAAAACACAGTACAGAAAATTCCCGCTTTCCACGTCTCCAAATAGAGGAATTCGGAAAAAAGGACGAGACATCCCCAAGAAAAACCAGCGTCGCGAGGGCGAGCGCGTCTCTTCTTCGATGTTTGTAAGGCGTGTGGCTTGTGAAAAGAAATGAGCTTTGAGTACAAATTTTCGAGTCAAATGACGATAACGACTGCAGTGATATATATATATATATAGAAAAGGAACAAAGGCGTCGCTAAAGCCGAAAACATGCGCTCAATCAGGTCAATTTGAAAGTAGGGGAAGTAAGTAAAGCTGAGAGCGCTCCTAGATCTAGGAGATGTGTGCTTTGTATGCCTTTGTTCCTTTTCTATATTAAATGTAATTACATGACATTACACCTAGGCAGTTGCTCCTTCTAAATTATTTAGTCTTTTTCGCTGAAACCTCTTGCAGAGCTTTAGGGTAGCGACGTCTGCTAGTACTGGAGAACGCACCAGATTATTCTGGGGCAGCCTTTTAGTGCTGGTTGGACGCTGCAGCCCTCGTGGGTATCGCCGCATGCTCACCTGATGAGGGTCCCATTGACCCGAAACCATGGTCGTGAGCGGCTAAAATCACCAATTCATTCAACCGGCCCCCGTAGTGTAGTGGTTAGCACTTCGGACCATGGACCGGGAGACCGGGTTCGAATCCAGCCGAGGCAAGCGGGATTTTTCCTACCTAGGTCGGCTCCTACCCAGAGCGGGTGTGCTATGGGCCCAATGGGGAGGCTGTTGCCACACAGCCGAGTTTCACACCCACTTCACGGGTGCGACTTTGGGGGTGTTTCCCTTAGTATGACACGTCTTATGATGTGGATGATTACACGGCCGGCACCGCAGGTGCCGTATTTCCCGGGCCTGGTTAATGCCGGGATATTTATGACAGGAAGCGTGGAATGCGGCCCTGTCCCGCAGTCCCAAACCACATGGACCTCCATAGCATCATCTTACTATCATCCTCATCTCCATCATCATGCATAATAAAAATTGTCCCAGCTTCCGAGTCCTCTGTGGGTTCCACCCATGACCTGGGAGGAACACCACAGGAGCTGGCAAAGAGTTGGGGCAGCAAAAAAAAAAAATCACCAATTCATATGCCTTGGTTGTACCGACCATTTTCCTCCCGGTGGGAGGGGAATGGGGGCCCTATGAATGGTGAGATACCCTTAGATCTATAGACGTTTCAGCGGTAGGATGGTAGATCCCCCCACCCCTCCACTGTGGCTTGTAGCCAATATAGGGCAAGCGGACTTGTCCCTGGCATACAAAGCACACATCTCCTAGATCTAGGAGCGCTCTCAGCTTTACTTACTTCCCCTACTTTCAAATTGACCTGATTGAGCGCATGTTTTCGGCTTTAGCGACGCCTTTGTTCCTTTTCTATTAAATGTAATTACATGACATTACACCTAGGCAGTTGCTCCTTCTAAATTATTTAGTCTTTTTCCGCTGAAACCTCTTGCAGAGCTTTAGGGTAGCGACGTCTGCTAGTACTGGAGACGCACCAGATTATTCTGGGGCAGCCTTTTAGTGCTGGTTGGACGCTGCAGCCCTCGTGGGTATCGCCGCATGCTCACCTGATGAGGGTCCCATTGACCCGAAACCATGGTCGTGAGCGGCTAAAATCACCAATTCATATGGCCTTGGTTGTACCGACCATTTTCCTCCCGGTGGGAGGGGAATGGGGGCCCTATAAATGGTGCGATACCCTTAGATCTGTTAGACGTTTCAGCGGTAGGATGGTAGATCCCCCCCCCTCCACTGTGGCTTGTAGCCAAAATAGGGCAAGGCGGACTTGTCCACTGGCATACAAAGCACACATCTCCTAGATCTAGGAGCGCTCTCAGCTTTACTTACTTCCCCTATATTATATATATATATATATATATATATATATATATATATATATATTATTTTTATTTTATTTATTTATTTTTTTGCACTCCCAGACACATTACGCCGTTCACACTAAAAAAAATTGCGGAAGTCGATTTTGGACGATTTTGAGATTTATATCCTACTGACCTAATTTTGTGGTCGCGGATCGATTGGTGAGGTCCGTTTCTACGTTTGAAGCTCGGAAATGGGTCAAAACAGAGTTTGAAAATTAGAAAATTTGCGGAACCGATACACAACAATTTCACATGGTAAAACTGCGGATGTCTTCTCCTGAAAAAGTGCGCAAGTCTAAATGAAAGAATTTACAATGGAAAAGTTGCGTAAGTCGATCGCAGGAAAAATGCAAAAGTCTTCACAGATAAATTTGCACGGGAAAGTTGCGTATGTCGTTGAAAAATTGCGGAAATCCTTATCATTTTCAGTACTTGTGAAAATTGCGTAAGTAAAATGTGTGAAGTGTGTGTGTGTGTGTGTGTGTGTGTGTGTGTGTGTGTTGTGTGTGTGTGTGTGTGTGGTGTGTGCGCGCGCGCGCCTCTGTGTGTGTGTGTGTTGTGTGTGTGTGTGTGTGTGTGTGTGTGTGTGTGTGTGCCTCTGTGGTGTGTGTGTGTGTGTGTGTGTGTGTGTGTGTGTGTGTGTGTGCCTGTGTGTGTGTGTCTCTCTCTCTCTCTCTCTCTCTCTCATGTGGCAACCTCATGTTCAGTCAGTCTGCAAAAAAGTCTCACGCAATATCTTTTTAATGTCACAGTTGAAGCATTTTGTAGACTGTCAAGCACTAAAGCTGTTTTACTACGCCCATGTCCAGTCCCATCTCAATTATGTATCTGTTGTTTGGGATGGATTGTAGTGAAGTTCACATGAAGAAACTGAACTCTCTCACAGGCGGGCAGCCAAGATTCTCGCTCAGAACAGTCAGATGAGCACTGACGACAAACTAAAAATGCTCGACCTTCTTCCACGCAAAAGCAATTTTTCTTCAACAAAAGTGTAGCCATGTTCAGGCTTCTTAAAACAGAAACCCCCCATTATTGTCTTCTCTATTTCGTTATGCACCATCCCGAAACCCACATTCTCAACACAATTTAAACCATCCCCTGCCAAAAATGGACCTTTACAAAACCAGTTTCACGTTTTCTGCAGTGTCTGTGTGGAATTCACTCCCGCTCGCTCTGAAGCAACTGTCGTCCATAGTTACTTTTAAGAAGCAACTCAGAAGCTCCCTGTTGCAGACATCTTAGAGTTCTATGATCCAAATTGCTTATTCTTGTTCGACCTCTTACTGCAATCCATTTATGCGCGTTTTATAATATTCGAGGTCAGTTTCTATGCCGTATTATCTCTTTGCTTTTAGTATGTTTCTATGCTATGCATTATCCCATAATGTCTGTGTTCCGTGTTAGTTACCTGTCTATGTAAGGTATGTTAGCTATTCTGGTGTTGTTATAGCTTTTGCATTGTGTCTTTGGTCTTTGTTTTAACTGTGTTTTCTTTCTATTTTAGTAGATTTTTTGTAGCAAGGACAAGTTGTAAGACAAGTACCATGTGCTTAATACTTTCATCCTTGTAAAATAAAGAGAATTCATTCATTCATTCATTCATTCATTCTCTCTCTCTCTCTCTCTCTCTCTCTTCTCTCT
>JACVVK020000809.1:0-5000 GCA_018292915.2 Batillaria attramentaria
CCTCACTGTGTGTGTGTGTGTGTGTGTGTGTGTGTGTGTGTGTGTGTGTGTGTGTGTGTGTGTGTGATCTTTGAGACACATCGATTCATCAGAAACACAACTGTAATATTCGTGGCTGCTAACAACTCCCAGTGTCCAAGGAAAAAATCATTTCATTTTACGGTGCCACGTACGAGAAGGAAATGGAAGTCAAACCTGACCTGTCGCATTGGAGGCGATGTCTCGTAAACCACTACACCGCCGATGGCCCCATTATTATCATTATTATTATTATTATTATGTGCAGAGCAGACTGGACCGCTTAGCCGAAACGGGTCTGGAACTCTTTATGACAGAGTTCGACATTCCATTGAATGACGAGATAACGCGCGCTGATTGGTTCGAAGATACCATCCGGGCAATGTTTGCGCATCCGGGTCTCAGTGGCATCATCCTGTGGGGCTTCTGGAACGAGCTTCAAGGCTACCCCAACCAGTACCTTGTGTATGGACCTGACTTAGAGGTACATTTTATTTTTAGAACAATAATTATGTTTACACCACTCGCCAGTGCAAACTTTCGGTGAGTTAACTATGAGTGCTTTACGTCCGAAAATAGTAATGAAACAGAGAGCGAAAGTGTGAGTTATGACTTTTCAAAACCCACTCACTGGTTTACGAGTTCACAAAACACACTCCAGTTACGTCATCACTCAGAAAGTGCGTGATTTCAAACATTTGGAACTCATATGTCACGGCCGGTAAACAGTTATTTTGCTCACTTTTGGGGGGGTGAAATTTTATTTTCCTGGGTCACCTAAAAGCTGATCGCACAGAATATTCTCTGCGGAGTATTTGCGAGTGCACTTTTGAATGTCAGTACATGAGCACATAATTGAATAATATTCTTCCTAACATCAATCAATTTCAACAGCCCTACGCATCATTACGTCACAAATCAGTGCGCAGAATTTTGAGGGGGTACAAAAGTCACTAGTCACCCTACCAGAAAAATAAAATGTCGCAGAAAATGTATGCGACCAGAGCAGTAGAGGTAAATAGAACGTTAAACCCCCAAACACCCATCCACCCACCCCGGCCGAATAAAATTTGTCTAAGATGTTTTGGATCGAGCCCCCAGAGTTCAGCGATCGTGCCTCGCGGCATAATAAGCACGACACATGGCTTCCTCTGACAAACGTTTGTAAAACACGTGTAGTTTGATATGACTGGAACATGGGAAAAAAGCAGTAAGTCCATTGACGTCAATTGAGGCAAAAGACCATTACGTTAGTCTCTTTCATCTTTAAATCACCCCTTTTCCCATGCAATGACGTCATGGACGTACTGTGTTTTGCCAATGCACGGCAGAGTAAAGTTGCGGGGGGGGGGGGGGGGGGGGGGGCTTAAGCCGGCTCTTAACTGGACATTGCGGAGCGCCACAGTGCTGTCCACAGTTGCGATTTTGAGGTTTTCCGCCGCTGTGGCGTCATAAGCCTGGATTTCAAATAGACACAAGTGTAACTGTGGTTTCCACAACAGATTCTGACTGGCTGTACTACGTCACTCGGCGCGCAAACATGGCGGACAGTGCATCTTCAATCGGTTTGTCACCGAGCACAGCTGTGTTCAGTTTTGTAGTTAGTAGACACACCGACGGCAACGACTGTGATGTGCACATGTGTGTTTCGCGCGCTGTGCCCAGTTAAGACCAGGCTTTAGGCCTTGGCGCTTGCCGAGGGGAGTCATATTCTGTACTCATTAATTTCTTCCACTGTTAGATTAGAGAACCTGGTGAGCGGTGGGCGTGCCTGGTGAAGAAAGAGTGGAGTACTCACCCCCCCAAAAGTGAGCAAAATAACTGTTTACCGGCCGTCACGAAATAGGCAAGTGTTTTGCTGAATTCACGTAACAGGCAATCGGGTTGCCTACTTCATGAAATAGGCAAAATTTTGCCGATTTCACGAAATAGGCAATTACATGTATTAGGCGTAACATCTATACTATCCGTCCCCAGAATCAAAATTCGAGGCCACTCTATTTTGTGGGGCCATGCAAAGAACATTCCGGAAGATGTGCTGAAACTCAGCGGAGACAAGCTCAGGGACGCCATCAACAGACAAGTTGCCTACATTATGGGCCTTGCCGAAGGGAAGTAAGTAATCTACGTCTGCAATAATGACGCCTGTGTGATGCCACATGGCAGCAAGTCGTCTAAATGCTACACTCTCATGTTTTGATGATTCAGTTTGGTCCATCTGTCATCTGTAAGCTCGGAAAACCCACCTCTTATCTTAGAAGCCTCCAAAGCGTCTCCTTCTGAGTGAAGCAGTGCCTATAAAATGTTTGTCTGGTTCAAACACCTAGTAAGGTCGACTGCGAATGCAAAAATCGGGTTTTCACTTGAAAATAAGGTATATATATATATATCACTTGGGCTCGGTTGGTCTAGTTCGCCCGTTAGGGGGTGTAAATGTATACCAGTCAGTCCCGTCGATATTTCGCATAATGTAAAGTCGGAGGCCCCGGAGTACATTTGCACCCTCTCCCGCGTTGCGGGGATACAGTCGCCCCCGTTTAGTGGACGACTGGAGTTTATTTGCACCTCCTGCGCATGGCTGGTATACATTTGCACCCCCTAACCGGCAAACTGTACCAACTAAGCATTACTAGCAGCCACTCCAAGCTACTACTATGCAATCTGCAGCCGTCTGGGGCCTAGCAGGAAGGCCCACGCCTTGCGTAATATGGTGGATTGTAATTAGGTGGCTGCTACTGGTGTGCAGTGGCTTGTTCTTAGTAACCAGTCTTATCAGATAATGGGGGTCAGGTTTGGGCTCTTAGGAGTTAACAGTGGTGTGGTTTGCTAACAGACTGGCCCACTGGGACGTTCAGAACGAGTATATTTCCGAACAATATTACGAAGAGAAACTGCGAGACCCCAATGTGACGATCGAGGTGTTCAAGCTGGCCAGACAACAGGACCCTGTTCCCAAACTCTACCTCAACGACTTTCAGGCCGTCACTACCGGTGCCAATACAGAGGTAAGGCTGAGGGAAAGGGGGGGGGGGAGGCTGGTATATATATACGCACTGGCAATCTAACGTTAGTTTCGTTGGAGATATCATTTACTAGGGTTCTATTTTCACGCCTGAAAAGTCGATTTTCTACATGTTGTTCTTCATGTTGGAACATCAGATCGGAGTCACCATGCACCAGCTAGTCTCAGCCGCAGTTTGGCAAATTGACGGGAAAGCGGATCGACCTACTTGCGCGTAGCGATCTTCAACTGTCGCAGAGATGAGATGAGAGCACAGACGTAAAGAGATAGACGCACCGCCGCACGCTGCCACCGCTGCTTGCGAGTGTCGCTATCGCGGCCATCTTACTAATACCAGAACTCAGAGGCTCTATGTATAGGACGCCTCGTTCGAAATACAAAGTTCTTTAGAAAGACGTCATCAGAAATGTGACGTAAGATAAAGCGGACCAATGCTATGCGCGCTATGTAAACAGCTGATAGCGTCTGGCCAATGCTATGCGCGCTATGTAAACAGCTGGCACTTCCAGGTACTAGCAATATGGCGCGCGGCGGCGTCACTTTTCCGGCACCGCGGTGCGTCTATCTCTAATCGTCTGTGGATGAGAGGCGAAATCGGCGCGTGCAGTTTGCATACGTCACTGTACTGCAAAGTAGTGGACTCGGTGCTTATTATTAAAGGTCTGCAATCTCTGCAAAAAGCCGCAGACATTATCGGTTGTTGTTGTTTTTAACTGCGACTCCTGCGACTGTGCACAATGTAGGCAACTCTGTCACAGTTGCAGAGTTTTCAGAGACCTTTATAAAACCAGATCGTGGGTGGGGTGGGTGTTTGGGGGTTTAACGTCCTTTTCCACCACATAGGGTAATATCAAAGACGGGGCAACGATGAAAAAGCCAGCACAACCAGATCGTGAGTTTGCAGTGACTTCACTGTGCTTTTTGTAAGCGAGCGAGACACATTTACAACATCTATAGCGGGTGGTGTGTGCTGCTCGAGAAGACTAGCCGCTGCGATCTTTCTCGCTCAATGTCAAAACACAAAACTAAGCTGTGAGATCAGGCTGCCCTTGGCTTTTATAGGGGTTTCAGGGACGTTGAAAAACTCTGTAACTGTGGCAGAGTTGACTGTGCATTTTGCACAGTGGGATAGTTTATGTTAAAGATCTAAGCTCCCAACGAAAAGCTTTCTGAAGTGTGAAAACATTTTACAGAGTCGACCGTGCAAGCACAGTCAGCTCTGTCACAGCTGCAGAGTTTTCAGCGTCCCTGAAACCCCAATAAAAGCCAAGGGCAGCCTGATTTCACAGCTTAGTTTGCATTTTGACACTGAGCGAGAAAGATCGTGCAGCACTCAACATCCGCTAGACACTGTAGCGATGTGTCTCGCTCACTGACCAAAAGCCAAATAACGTCACGGTAAACTCGTGCTCTGGTTTTATAAGGGTCCCCGAAGCGCTGGAAAGCTCCGCAACTGTGACAGAGTTGCCTGGATTATGCACAGTCGAAGGAGTCACAGTTTTAAACAATATGGCCACCAGCCCAATATGTTGTTTCCATTCAATGACCTGCTGTAGTCACAGTCGTAGTCGTTGTGTCATGTATGCAGCCCGCGCGCACACGAACGCAAGCTCTCTGACATCAAGCTGACATAAAGAAAGTACTGGAAACCCTTTCCGTGCCTCTATGCGCTCGCAAAACCCCAAACACATGAGGTCGTGTAGCTCGCCTAGCTGGATGACGTCACTAACTTTTTGACGTATGCGAGGTTCTACATGGGTGAATGAATTCTTTTAACAAAGTCGTGCCCCCTTGACAGAGTTACTTCCCGCAGGCCTGACTGACAGATGATTGCTTACTGGTATCGGAGAAGAGACCCGCTCTCTCTCCCTCTCTCTTCGGTAGACGCGCGCGCGCGCGCGCGCGCACACACACACACACACACACACAGTTGTGGCTATTTGAAACCCAGGTTGCTGTG
>JACVVK020000809.1:10000-17500 GCA_018292915.2 Batillaria attramentaria
TCGTGTGTGGGGTGGGTGTTTGGGGGTTTAACGTCCTTTTCCACCACATAGGGTGATATCAAAGACGGGGCAACGATGAAAAGGCCAGCACAACCAGATCGTGAGTTTGCAGTGACTTCACTGTGCTTTTTGTAAGCGAGCGAGACACATTTACACCATCTATAGCGGGTGGTGTGTGCTGCTCGAGAAGACTAGCCGCTGCGATCTTTCTCGCTCAATGTCAAAACACAAAACTAAGCTGTGAGATCAGGCTGCCCTTGGCTTTTATAGGGGTTTCAGGGACGTTGAAAAACTCTGTAACTGTGGCAGAGTTGACTGTGCATTTTGCACAGTGGGATAGTTTATATTAAAGATCTAAGCTCCCAACGAAAAGCTTTCTGAAGTGTGAAAACATTTTACAGAGTCGACCGTGCAAGCACAGTCAACCCTGTCACAGCTGCAGAGTTTTCAGCCTCCCTGAAACTCCAATAAAACCCTAGGGCTGCCTGATTTCACAGCTTAGTTTGCATTTTGACACTGAGCGAGAAAGATCGTGCAGCACTCAACATCCGCTAGACACTGTAGCGATGTGTCTCGCTCACTGACCAAAAGCCAAATAACGTCACGGCAAACTCGTGCTCTGGTTTTATAAGGGTCCCCGAAGCACTGGAAAGCTCCGCAACTGTGACAGAGTTGCCTGTATTATGCACAGTCGAAGGAGTCACAGTTTTCAACAAGATGGCCACCAGCCCAATATGTTGTTTCCATTCAGTGACCTGCTGAAGTCACAGTCGCAGTCGTTGTGTCATGTATGCTGCCCGCGCGCACACGAACGCAAGCTCTCTGACATCAAGCTGACCTAAAGAAAGTACTGGAAACCCTTATCGTGCCTCTATGCGCTCGCAAAACCCCAAACACATGAGGTCGTGTAGCTCGCCTAGCTGGATGACGTCACTAACTTTTTGACGTATGCGAGATTCTAGATGGGTGAATGAATTCTTTTAACAAAGTCGTGCCCCCTTGACAGAGTTACTTCCCGCATGCCTGACTGACAGACGATTGCTTACTGGTATCGGAGAAGAGACCCGCTCTCTCTCCCTCTCTCTTCGGTAGACGCGCGCGCGCGCGCACACACACACACACACACACACACACACACACACACACACACACACACACACACACACACACACACACACACACACTCTCTCTCTCTTATGCTTCTGAGTGTGAGTCAGTGGCAAAAACGAAACCCACTACAGAAATTCCCGCTTTCCACGTATTGTAGAGATCGCGAAAAGCCACTGCATTTCGATGCAGAATAATTTCTAGACCATCCCAGAACATGCTGGTGCAGTAACGTCAGTAGATTACGTCGCCTTGGAAAGATTTCGAACCTTTCAGTAAGTTGAGGAATGTTCTAGATCTGACCTGTTCAGTATGTAAGCAGCCCTGCACAGCGCTCTGGGTTCTTCTTCTTTCATAAATTTGTTCTCCGCGCATCTTCTGTTAATAATTAAAGTATTGGAGTTGTATTCTGTTGTATCCCGTGTCTTCTCTGCGATTGCACGAAGATGGTGACATAGCAGAAGTAAAATACAACACCACGTCACCAAACATAGAGGAATTCGGAAAGAAAGTGGCGAGACACCCCCCAAGAAAAACCAGCATCACGTCAATCAAACATGACGCACTTACTTTACGTCAGTGCGCGTGCGTCTCTTCTTCGGTGTTTGTGAGGCGTGTGGCTCAGTTGTAGAGGAAATGTGCCTTGAGTACAAATTTTCAAGTCAACTGACGATAACGGCTGCAGTGAATTTTTCAAATTTTACATATATATTTTTTATGGCACCCCAGACTCATTATCTATGTATAGTAGGAGCGATTTTGAGATCTAAAATGGGTTCTCCAGCACTTTCATGAGGTACGGCTTACGTCAAAAGTATAACAGCGACTACCTCCAAAATTGACTCTGTTGAGAGTCCGTATTCATGCTATCTATTTTTAAAAAAAAAAGGAGTGATTTAGATTTATATATTACGCCTTTAGACGCCAGAAAGCCAACGTTTCTGAAAGGGGCGATAACTCGCAAATCATGTGTACAATCGCACCTGGATCGGGCCTTCTATTCAAGGATCTTGATTCATTTGGAAACCCCAAATTTGAAATCGATCGGTTTGAGCAGTTTCGGAGATACAGACATATGAACTGGGTTCACATGCAATGTCAACTCAGGTTCGGTTTACATGAAAACTATAAGAGCGACCATTTGCTAGTAGTGACTCTGTTCAGAGTCCGTATTCAAGCTATTTACTGCCAAAAAATTGAGTGATTTAAATAAATATTACGCCTGTAAACGAAAGACAACCAACTTGTCTCCAAAGGGCGATAACTCCCAAATCACTTAAGCAGTCATCACACGCTCGGTTGCTCTAATCTATCATTTTGATGTATTTGGATACCCCAAATTTGAAGCCATTCGGTTGAGTATTTTCGGAGAAACAGGCCTGGACACAATTCACACACACACACACACACACACACACACACACACACATCCATACAGACGGCACTCACTGAGGAGAAGTGCGTTCGGCGCAATATACACATCAGCATCGGAGACGCACGCTTCTTACGTCATTGTCAGAGTTACACATGCAAAATCGTCTCTGCGGGAGATCGCCAGTGACGTGCGTTTGTACCACAGATGCTTGCCCATGAACGTGGAAATTTTAGCCCGTCGTATGATGTTGTTTCCATTACTATGGAAACAACATAAAAAACGCAATGTTTGCGGCCTTTTTGCTGAGTTTGCAGACCTTTGAAACACACTGTGTGTGACTTTTTATTAGGATTGCAGACCTTTCAGTTCGACTATGTCCAGCGTACGGGCGCACTCATAGGTCTGACTGTTTCAACAGAAAAGGCCAATCCGTGAGCTTGAAAGAAGCTGACTCGTATCCCTTCATATACCAGGTAGGCCTAGTTGTCAAGAGTTTTCTTTTGCCACAGGACTACCATGATCTTGCGATGCGCTTCAAGGCGGCGGGAACTGGTATTCAGGGACTGGGTATACAGGGACACACCAAGGATTACGTCAAACCAAACCCTACCATGATATGGGTAAGACGCTTTAATTAATTTCAGTCCTTTTTGAATGGAAGTACGTTTACGCGTTACTGCATTGTGGAGCAGCCTATTTAAAATACCCACCATCCATTAAATTGCTCTCTCTCTCTCTCTCTCTCTCTCTCTCTCTATTAGTTTTCCTACAGCTTTTCCATGCTTTTATTCTGTAGTCCCATTTCATGTGTTAACGTTTTACTGCGTAATGTATTACTCTTGCGCTGTATAGTGTAGCTATGTGCTGTATGTGTGATACTGTCGGTAACCACATGTATGTCTTATGCTATGTATGTAATGTTATGTATGCCCCGTGTGTGTGTGTGTGTGTGTGTGTGTGTGTGTGTGTGTGTGTGTGTGTGTGTGTGTGTGTGTGTGTGTGTGTGTGTGCGCGCGCGCGCGTGCATGCGTGTGTCAAGGACAGACAGAGAGACCTGTGCGTCTATGTTCTCATCCTTGGAAAATAAAGTTTCAGTCAGTCAGTCAGTCAGTCTCTCTCTCTCTCCAGGCTGAGGCCAAGTACTTGTGCTGGCCTTGTCCTCGTTGCCCCGCCTTTGATATCACCCGGACGTGGTGGAAAAGGACGTTAAACTCCCAAACACCCACCCATCCTCCCTCACTGTGTGTGTGTGTGTGTGTGTGTGTGTGTGTGTGTGTGTGTGTGTGTGTGTGTGTGTGTGTGTGTGTGATCTTTGAGACACATCGATTCATCAGAAACACAAACATGCCAACTGTAATATTCGTGGCTGCTAACAACTCCCAGTGTCCAAGGAAAAAATCATTTCATTTTACGGTGCCACGTACGAGAAGGAAATGGAAGTCAAACCTGACCTGTCGCATTGGAGGCGATGTCTCGTAAACCACTACACTACCGATGGCCCCATTATTATCATTATTATTATTATTATGTGCAGAGCAGACTGGACCGCTTAGCCGAAACGGGTCTGGAACTCTTTATGTCAGAGTTCGACATTCCATTGCATGACGAGATAACGCGCGCTGATTGGTTCGAAGATACCATCCGGGCAATGTTTGCGCATCCGGGTCTCAGTGGCATCATCCTGTGGGGCTTCTGGAACGAGCGTCAATGCTACCCCAACCAGTACCTTGTGTATGGACCTGACTTAGAGGTACATTTTTAAAAAAAAAAACAATAATTATGTTTACGCCACTCGCCAGTGCAAACTTTCAGTGAGTTAACTATGAGTGCTTTACGTCCGAAAATAGTAATGAAACAGAGAGCGAAAGTGTGAGTTATGACTTTTCAAAACCCACTCAGCGGTTTACGAGTTCACAAAACACACTCCAGTTACGTCATCAATCAGAAAGTGCGTAATTTCAAACATTTGGAACTCATATGTCACGGCCGGTAAACAGTTATTTTGTTCACTTTTGGGGGGTGAAATTTTATTTTCTCTGCGGAGTATTTGCGAGTGCACTTTTGAATGTCAGTACATGAGCACATAATTGAATAATATTCTTCTTAACATCAATCAATTTCAACAGCCCTACGCATCATTACCTCACAAATCAGTGCGCAGAATTTTGAGGGGGTACAAAAGTCACTAGTCACCCTACCAGAAAAATAAAATGTCGCAGAAAATGTATGCGACCAGAGCAGTAGAGGTAAATAGGACGTTAAACCCCCAAACACCCACCCACCCACCCCGGCCAAATAAAATTTGTCTAAGATGTTTTGGGTCGAGCCCCCAGAGTTCAGCGATCGTGCCTCGCGGCATAATAAGCACGACACATGGCATCCTCTGACAAACGTTTGTAAAGCACGTGTAGTTTGATGTGACTGGAACATGGGAAAAAAGCAGTACGTCCATTGACGTCAATTGAGGCAAAAGACCATTACGTTAGTCTCTTTCATCTTTAAATCACCCCTTTTCCCATGCAATGACGTCATGGACGTACTGTGTTTTGCCAATGCACGGCAGAGTAAAGTTGCGGGGGGGGGGGGGGGGGGGGTACTTAAGCCGGCTCTTAACTGGACATTGCGGAGCGCCACAGTACTGTCCACAGTTGCGATTTTGAGGTTTTCCGCCGCTGTGGCGTCATCACAGCAGCCTGGATTTCAAATAGACACAAGTGTAACTGTGGTTTCCACAACAGATTCTGACTGGCTGTACTACGTCACTCGGCGCGCAAACATGGCGGACAGTGCATCTTCAATCGGTTTGTCACCGAGCACAGCTGTGTTCAGTTTTGTAGTTAGTAGACACACCGACGGCAACGACTGTGATGTGCACATGTGTGTTTCGCGCGCTGTGCCCAGTTAAGACCAGGCTTTAGGCCTTGGCGCTTGCCGAGGGGAGTCATATTCTGTACTCATTAATTTCTTCCACTGTTAGATTAGAGAACCTGGTGAGCGGTGGGCGTGCCTGGTGAAGAAAGAGTGGAGTACTCACGTCATTAAAAACCTTGCCCAGTCCGGCCTGAGCTTTGATCTGCGGGGTTTCCAAGGCGAGTACGAGGTGATCGTGAGGAAGAACCATGTACCGGTGCAGGTGGAAACTTTCTCCCTGGGAAAAAGGGACACCACTGTCACGATCACCGTTACAACTAGCACTGGTATGGGATGTTTCAGTTACGAATCTCGCATTGTAATGCTCATACTTTATACGGAATGTGTGTGTGTGTGTGTGTGTGTGTGTGTGTGTGTGTGTGTGTGTGTGTGTGTGTGTTATTAATCATTGTTTTTAACTGTGAAATTTCACTTCACTATAACTCGTAAGAGCCCAGGGGGAGCCGGGGTGGCCGAATGGTAGAGTGTTGGACTTCTAATGCTCGGGTCGTGACTGAGTTCACTCGTATCCCGGCTGGGGCCAGATATTTTTTGCTGGCTTTTTCATCGTTGCCCCGTCTTTGAGATCACCCGTATGTGGTGGAAAAGGGCGTTAACCCCCCAAACATCCACCCCTTAAGAGCCCATGCAAAAACCACGTTTTTATTTGGCATTTTCATAACACTAAGAGCCACTTCAAGCCACTATTATGCAATCTGCACCAGTCTCGAGCCTAGCGGAAAGGCCCACGACTTGCGTAATAGTGGCTTGAAGTGGCTGCTACTGGTGTGCGGTGGCCGTTTCTTTGTAACCAGTCTTAGCATGTAGCGGGCAGGGGGGTAGCTGGGCTTGTGCTCTTAAGAGTAATAGACGGAGTAACTAAACATTCTTTGGCTGCTTCTATATCGATGTGTTTATCTGTGTTTTTATGCCACAGAAGAAATGCCTCCCTTGAAGACATTAAGAATCTGTGGAAATTGAATCGAAAATTGAATTGAAATTGAATATTCCATTCTTTGCACAGCGCCTGTCACCCTAACGGACGACCACGACTTCGTGCCTCAGTGTGTGAGCCATCGCGGACGACGCTCGCTGGGCATCTTGCGCTCCACATCCCCGGACAAACAGATGACCTGTGCAGCACGTGAGTCCCGCTCCTCGGGGCCGGAGGATGGGGCCCAGGTTGGGGTCACGTGCCACGAAGGAGAAGTTATGACTGGCTGCAGCAGTGTTCACAATGTGAGTGACGTCATGAGGACTCCCCTTCCCCCTCCCTCGCCCCCCCCCCCTTCCCCCCGTCTTTCACTGTCACAATTACAAGCCCGACACACAGGCACGGAGTTCTCTCCCGTGCTCTGTGGGCTGTATTCTCTATAGCCCATATATAGAGCACTGGAGAGAACTCTGTTCCCGTGCTCGCGGAACTCCCTATTTCTTTTTGTGTTTGTTTGTTGTCGTTGCTGCTGTTTTCTGTCGCTGTTGTTGTTGTTGTGGTCTGTTGCTGTTTGCTGTTCATAATTTGGCTGTTGATGTGTATTGTTGCTGTTGTTTTGGTGCTCTTATTGATGTCGCTGTTGTTGTTGTTGTTGGTAATGATGATGTTTTTGACCACATCTCATCTAGCTAGACTGAAAACTCGCAGAATAATATGGCTGAAGTACTAGAAGTGGCACGACATGTCTGTTTGTGTTGTCCGTGCAGGCGTTTTCATTCACGCGTCGTGGGGAGCGGATAACTGTGCAAAACGGGACGGCCACTTGTACAGCTTTCAACGGGGCCAATTCTGCCAAAGGTGAGGAAAGTATTCAGCTACAGGGCTTCACAGTTGCGTTGGATACGGGTCAGTTCACGGTTAACCTATTCTATCCCTCGCTATCCCGTAACAAGATTTCAGCCCCCTGTGCCGCGCTCATAATTTTTGTCGGAACAGTGAGAAATTCATTTTACATCACTCGCCAGTGCAAATTTTCTGTAAGAACTTCAAGTGCTTTACTTTCGAAAATAGCAAGGAAACAGAGAGCGAAAAGGTCTGTCAAAACTGAGCACTTGGATCACTAAATTGGATTTTCCAAGAGAAAAGAAAATGCTCGTGGTATAAACAGCTTGCA
>JACVVK020000809.1:20000-65000 GCA_018292915.2 Batillaria attramentaria
CGCGGACGAAACGAGAGCGAAAGTCACGTGTCCGTCTGGTTCCTTAATGACAGGCTGCAATGTGTACGCTGAAGGCGGCATAACCGGCGGCGCCCGCATCACAGGTGCGCATAGATACGTGTGTGTGTATGTGTGTGTGTGTGTGTGTGTGTGTGTGTGTGTGTGTGTGTGTGTGTGTGTGAGAGAGAGAGAGAGGGGAATCATTTTTGAAATTGACATTTTCTCCAGTATACCTCCCCCCTCCCCTTCCTCCCCCCCCCCCTGAAAAATAAATAAATAATAAAAATAATTATCAAAAATATGAATGAATAAACATACAAACATACAAAAAAGAAAAACAATAAAATTGATACATAAAAAATACCAGATAATCCAAACTTGCCAATATTTCGTGTTCGTGCTTCCTATCATAAATATCCCGGCGTTAAACAGGCCCGGGATCTACGGCACCTGCGGTGCCGGCCGTGTAATCATCCACACCGTAAGACGTGTCATACCAAGGGAAACACCCCCAAAGCCGCATCCGTGAGGTGGGTGAATCTCGGCTGTGTAGCAACAGCCTCCAAATTGAGCCCATAGCACACCCGCTCTGGGTAGGAGCCGACCTAGGTAGGAGAACTCCAGCTTGCCTCGGCTGGGACTCGAACCCGGGTCTGCCGGTCCATAGTCCGAAGTGCTAACCACTACACTGCGGGGGCCGGTAGTGGTGTTGTTACATGCACTACTTTATTGTCCTTTTCGGGAGATTGCTTCCTCCCACGGAGTTGCAGCTCCACCGAACAAACTTACGTGAACTTTTTCCAGTATGATGCTACTTTTTAACCAAGTAACTCGCAAAAGATTAATTCTTCCATTGCTGTTTTTTTTTTTTTTTTTTCTTTTTCCTGTCGATTTATTCAGAGGAAGGAGAATGCACAGCGTACCGGACGGAACATCACGGACGCACTTCCACTGTTTCTGCCATCGCCACATGCTGTCGTCCACCAGTATACACTGGCTGAAATGTAGTTTCACCACGCTGAGGTCTACTGACCTGTTGTTTTCAAGTTAACAGGGTCACTAGGTCAAGCCAAAGAAAACAAAGTAACAAGTTAACTTTAGTTTCCGTTGCGGCGAAAATAAACAAAGCCTTCAGGGCAGCAATCTGTTTTGTTTTTCCTCTTTGTTTTTGTTTGTTTTGTTGTTGTTTGTTTTTGTTGTTTTTTCGGGGGGGGGGGGGGAGGGAGGTGTGTGGGGGGATGGGGGGGGGGGGGGGGGGGCAACGGCGCAATGCCAGACACGGCAATGGAAAACGCATTACGAATTTCGTTGGTTTCGTGGTATGCTCGTCTTCGTCGCAAGAGGAGCCTGTCGCAGAAATTCTATTTTGCGTTCACACCCGGCATAACAAACAGGCAGGAAAATAAAAGACCAGAAATACACATTGACCGCTTTAAAATTAATTTCACCCATGAGAAACTGCAACGCTACGCAAAACAAATCAAAAACCACCTTCAGTTCTACATGTTGTTTTGAAATGATCATAAAACTAGTGTCCAAAAGAAACGATACTAAGGGTTGGCAAGGACATACAATAAAAGCAGAACAATACAGAAATTTCAGAGTGGTATATTTCATTAGCAAATGTTTCCGGTATTCCCGAGCGCAGACGCTGTATTTGGGACGTGGGATACGTAAACCTATGTTTTTAGGCCTCGGGGATCGCTTTGCACAAAAACATTCTGACAACAGTTTGGTATCGTTTCTTTTGGACACTAGTTTATTTCGTAAACGTGTTGAGACAGTTAACCAAACTTCACAGTTGTGTTAACGAGAAGTCATATTACACAATGAAACCAAAAAATATTGCTTCTGATACACCGTGTCGGAGACTGTAATTCAGCAAATTGCCCTCAGTCGGTATAGTTCGCCCGTTAGGGGGTGCAAATGTATACCAGTCCATTCCGTCGATGTTTGGCATAAAGCAAAGTCAGTCGTAGAACGAAGTCAGCAGCCACGTGACTTCACCTCGCCAGACCCCGGAGTACATTTGCGCCCCCTCCCTGGTTTATTTCCCCCCCCCCTTCCCCCTGCGCTTGACTGGTATACATTTGCACCCCCTAAAGCGCTCGGTTACATGACAGCCAGTCTGCATGTTGCCGTACTCGGCTGCCTGTTGGCGGGCAACGGTTTTGCCGCACACGCAGCCTGCGGCGTTGCAAGGTTTGGGCAGTGATTGGTCAGTTGGCTGTACGGGCTGCCTGTGGCTAGCTGGCTGCCAGGGAAAATAGAACGGCTTTCTATCGCCGCGCACCGGCACCAGCAAGGGGGATTTGCCAGCTGGCAGCCAGCGATTTAATTAGGGTTTCCTGCGTTTCCAACCCTGCAAGTACCAATCCTGGCAACGTGTAGCAGCGGCCCTAACGGGCGAACTATACCAGCTGAGCAATACTACCGGATTTAAGATGGCAGAAAAGTGTAGTTAGTGCATTTCAGCAGCAATTAATGCATACTTTGCGAACCGCCAATAATTTGTCTGTTGTTGGTATTCTCAGAAAGGTCTTTCTTTTCTGCAGCACCGACTGTATGGACTTCTCTTCCTTTTTAATCTGTCCGCTCAGCAAATACTGACTTGCCCTTCCGCACTGCTTTAAAAACCCATCTTTTTAACGAATTCTTTCAGTAAACCCGCTTATGTCCCTCGGTGGAAGGGACCCAGTCGCCCACTGTACCAGCAGGCACCTGTCTGATTGTAGTGTTGATATGTTGTGTGTTTTGTGAAGGTGTACTGTATTGTTTGTATTTATGTGATATGCTTTGTTCATATGTGACTGTATTATTTCAATGTTTTTCTTCTGTTTTCCTTGTAAAGCGAGGGGAGCCGGGGTGGCCGAATGGTAGAGCGTTGGACTCTCAATGCTCGGGTCGTGAGTTCGACTCCCACCGGCTGGGGCCTAATATTTGTGCTGGCCTTTTTCTCTCGTTGCCCCGTCTTTGATATCACACTTATGTGGTGGAAAAGGACGTTAAACTCCCAAACACCCACCCACCCTTGTGAAGCGCTGTAAGCTCTCTGCGAGAAAGAGCGCTATATAAGTATCAATTATTATTATTATCATTATTATTATTATTATTCTGTGGCCCTCTTGCATGCGCTCAGAGAATAAACGTTTCATTGCATTCATGTGTTTCTGTGTCCGTTTTCAATTAGATCTTGGACTTTTGGATTTTTTTTTTTTTTTTTTTGGGTGCTCTTCTGGCATACTTGTCATTGAAATAAATCCACAAGATTAATTGAAAAACCACCAAGGAAACCCGTTTTTAATTTGCACATCCACCCCCATTACATCAACAACAACAACAGCAGCAACAGGTACCAACGCAAATAAAAACAAGGAGGAATGGACCCATCTCATGAAGTTGTTTCTCCAAATACCGTATTTTTTCGGTTTTGTTGTTGTTGTTCTTGTTGGTGGCGTGCGTTTGTTTATTTTTTCTTTCTTTCTTTTGCTTTCTGTCTACCAATCGGATCAGACCTACGAGAGACAGTAGATCCGCCACGTTATAAAAGAACGCAGCCGTGTAGTGTGCACGTAAAGGGTATATGATGCAGATTTTGTTACGTCACTGTGTGCGTGAAAGTATGTATTGTTTGGAGAAACGTCAGTTTTGTTTTTTATCACTGAAATTTGCTGCTGCACGCAGCAAAATCTGCCCCACCCCAGACGCACGCACACACACACACACACACACACACACACACACACACACACACACACACACACACACACACACACACACACACGCACGCACGCACGCACGCACGCACACACACACACACACACACACACACACACCCCTACCCAAAACAACAATAAATATGGACCAAGCATGTCTCTGGCTTTGCAACCAATCCACCGACCGACCAGGCAAGTTAGGACAAAAACAAAAACACTCGAAACACATTACGAAAAATCCGTATTGCCACCAGATGTTTAAGGAAATGATCAATACACAGCCTTGTAGTGAAATACATAATACAACACAACACTGAATACACCTATCGAGAGCACCGTTTATTCGGTCTGCGCACAGTGTAAAGAACCAAACCCCCGAAGATAAAACCCCTCCCCCTGCCCGCTATGAGCCCGCGCCAACTGAACACGACGTTACCTGGTCGGCTGCTGAACACGAACTGGCTCTCCTAGCCGGGCCCGGGCCGTCGGCGCTGATTGGCTGCCTAGGATAGTCTCTGACTGGCGGATGCCCGCCAATCGGTCTGTCCGTTAAAAACCACTACGGCCTTTATGCGATACAATACACACAGCAATATCTCACTGTCCTTCGAGGAATTCATTCTTGTCACTGCTGGAACACAATCACCACACCGCCTGTAGACTCTTCCAGTGCTTGAATCTCGCATTTTCGCCCCGTGAGAATGTTGGGAATGTTAGTTTTAAGTCGTTTTCAAAGGACAGCGGTACAGATCTGACCGGAAGAAGGATAATGACTAGACGCACACTTTTATACAGTAGGTCTACGTGGGCTTTCAGCCCCACGGACCGTGGGCAATCACCTTTGGTGTCAAGTTCCCTATTCAGTTCAATAACTTGAGAGTCAATATTATCTACCTTTTTATCTTTTCTTCGAAGCCTAGATGAAATGAGCAGATTCAGTTGCCATTTTCAATGCTTTTTGTTTCCTTTCACTGAAATCGGCAACCCTTCCAAACGTAGTTTCTACTATCACCCTGTTGACTGTAACTTTGCTCATGATATTGCCAGAGGTAGTTGTCTTTAATGCCATACACTATTAAATGTAAGCCTTAAAAGGCGTTGAAAACAAATGTTAAGACGTGGCACTGAGATATCTGTCTCCTGGAGAGGGTTAGTTAGTTAGTTAGTTATTTAGGGCTTAACGCCGCGCAAGTCCTGGAGAGGGAATTCACACGCGTACACATACGTTGATATCTATCGTGTGGTACAGCATGTGGCGTAGGCCACCAGCCCTGAAGACCCTACAGGCAGGTCAGCTCCTAGAATGGCGCGACACGTCATTTCACCGTTGACTGAAAAAAAAAAAAAAAAAAAAACAAGAAAAAGAAAAAAAAAAAAGAAAAAAGGATCGGACCATCAGTAAATTTGCGTTTATCTGCGAAACGAACATAAAAATCAAGCTAATACATGCAATTAATCTTATAAAGCTGTATTTTATGAATGTGTAGGCTGAACAATTCCAAAGCAGAGGGAAGCCGGAGTACCCGGGGGTAATACCCCTACGATCGGCCCGAATCTTATCGGGACTGTTTTCCTTCTACCCATACTACAGGGTTTCTACTACTACTACTACTACTATTGTATAGGCGCTTTACCCAATTTCATGAATCGACTCAAAGCGCCGCGAACTGAACTCAACATGCACGCTCATGTGAATCACACGCATTCTCTCACACACTGGACATAAACACATTAGAATCACGTGCTGCGAAGGGTCAGCTCAGCTATTTAAATTTCGGAATTTAGAATTGCATTTATTTTCCAAATGTGGTGGGCTGAATATTTCCACAGCAGAGGGGGAGGAAGCCGGAGTACCCGGAGAGAACCCCCGACGATCGGCCCAAATGAACGGTGGAACATACGAGAAGGAAGTATTCTTTGCCCCGAGTGGGACTCGAACCCATGACCTCTCGCATTGGTGACAAGTCTCTTAACCACTAGACCACCGACCGCCCAGCGTGTGTTTACATAGAAAGACTTCTGTTTTGGAACACTTGCGCTTGTGACGGAGACTGTGCGCTCGAAATAGTCTATCTTACAGACTGGTAGAGCTCCGAGTGCAACACAATGACGTTTGACAGCCTCGCGATCGAGGGAAAACTCAGCCGTCCGTACACGGCGTCCCTTGTCGGCTGCTCAAACTCAGTGAGCTACAAGGTCGTGTGTCGCAAGTATTGGAGCGGTCGGTGGTCTAGTGGTTAGGAGACTTGTCACCAATGCAAGACGTCGGGGGTTCGAGTCCCACTCGGAGCAAAGAATTTTTCCTTCTTGTATGTTGCACCGTTCATTCGGGCAGATCGTCGGGGGTTCGCTCCGGGTACTCTGGCTTCCTCCCCACTCTGCTTTGGAAATGTTCAGCCCACCAAATTTGAAAAATAAATGCAATTCTAAATTCCGAAATTTAAATAGCTGAGCTGACACGACGCACCACGTGATTGTAAAGTGTTCATGTCCAGTGTGTGAGAGAATGCGTGTGATTCACGTGAGCGTGCGTGTTGGGATCAGTTCGCGGCGCTTTGAGCCGATTCATGAAATTGGGTAAAGGCTAAAGCGCCTATACAATACTCATTATTATTCATTATTATTATTATTGACTGAATACCATTTGTTAGGTTATCGTAACCAAAAAGCGATACCTGTACGTCTTATTCCTAATTACTGTATACTCACGTTCAAACATCTTGACACCGGCCGCTTTGCTGCTGTTCGCATACGCCATGCACCCCGTCATCTCATGGTGAGGCGGACACGTGACTGATTTGCCGTCACCTGATTGGAGGCCAGTCTCCTCTGACGTCACCACCTGACATTTCAGACTAGGGGCCTTGCAACACGCCGCGAACGCAATGGCTCCTGTGTAAAAGAGAGGCATGCTGCATTGCTTTGCTGTGTTGACAGAGAAGGAAGGAAGTGCCAAGAAGGAGAATGAAAATGATAATTAAGATGGGTATTTCGAGGACACCTTAATACCACCCGCTGGAGCTCAGGGCGCCTTACAATCAACGCACAGTCACTCACCAAGAAACACACAACATGCCTCCACACACACATACATTTAACTACAAACACATAATGTGCAGCATCATATACGGCCTCCGCTGCCCCCGACCTCCACACACACACACACACACACACACACACACACACACACACACACACACACACACACACACACACGACCACAGGACAGGAGCAATCGGCAGAAAACAACAGAGCTGGTCACTGTGAGCCGAAGAGGCGAGCTGAACACAACTCACTGAAAATGGACAGAGAAAGGCTTGTTAAAAACCTTACCTTTTGAATTGAAAATGACCACAAACCACATTACAACCAACTAGCCAACCAAACCACCTAATCACTAACAACGCCTTCCATGATGTACGTATCCCCAGAACTGCAGACCTGAACGATCAACTGGGTTATTCAGTATGGGGGCTCCACTTTGTGCCAGACAACTGTTGCGCTCCAGATCGGGGTACCCTCCGTCCAGATCTGGGTACCGACTGTACGATGAGCAACCTTCAAAGAAAACAGAAACAGACAAACTAACGTAAATAATGATTTAAACAAATGTTAAAACCCAGGTGCACCAAGCAAACTGAAATGTGAGTAGCGATGGCGGAATGGGGTAACCGGTGGTCTAATAGGTGGCGCGTCGGATTTAGCCGCTGTGTTACTGAACGGCCGTCGCCAATATCATGGCGATGAAGCGTGGGTTCGATCCCACGTGCCTGCGCGGCGTTAAGCCCTAAACAACTAACTAACTCACTAACTCGATCCCAGGTCGAGCTTGTGATATGTGATACCGTTTTTTTCCTGGCTACCGGGCTGCTCATCGAGGGGGGGGGGGGGGTCTCTGCGGGTAATCCGGCTTTCCTCCCCCAGCAAAATTGTAAAAAATATAGGATAGGTATTGGGTGGCGCTGCACCGCGGCGACGCGCTTCCCCCGGGGGAAGCAGCCCGAATTTCCCGAAAGGGATAATAAATTAGTAAAAAAATAAAAAAAATGGCACAAACTAACCGTGGGATCAAGTGCAGTGTGTAATCGTTTCCCGTGGTTGACTACAAGCCGATTATGTGTTGCTACTGGAAGGATGTGGTGTATGGCCGTTGAGGCGGTGTCAAGCAACCCATGCATTCAGACGAACCATCCACACACACTCGCGCACACCATGCAGGAAACGAACACGACGAACAACACGCAGGTTACCAGTCAGGAGAACTGCAGGCGGAATGCTTGGGTTTAACCCCTTGTAGAAGACACACACACACAAGCACACACACATGCACTCGCTCATCCGTTCGTCATTTTCTCGCACACTCTCACGTCATTCATGGTCATGCTCACCGTATCATGGTGACCATGAGACATTAGTGAGACTTAGTAGGATTTCGTACGGAGGACTTCGTTGAGCAGCGTAACCCATTTACATGTAAATTAGGTTCACACGACAGAGGCCGCGAGCTGCTAACGCGCTGCGATTAGCTAATGGTACCCGTAACGTGCCTAATTTACATGCAAGTGGGTTACGCTGCTCAGCGAAGTTCTCCGTACGAAGCCCTACTAAGTCTCACTAATGACGACAACAAGTGTTTCTTTGAAGGACCCTGTTTCGTGACTGGGACTTTTTGCGCACAAGAGAGGCAAATGTGACGCTAGTGGGTTTGTGTGAAGCCGCTTTTCTGGCCTAAACAGAAAGACGACTAGCAATACTCCAGTGAGGCCTGAACAGAAAAGAGAAAATCAACTTTTTTAAGCTCCTGTCAGGTAAATGTCCTCAAATGGTCTGTGCACGGTCATTTCTGTTTCTAGATTGAAGCATTTTTGGCATTATCCGGAGCGGCCGGTCTTCTAGTGGTTCAGATTTGTCAGCAGTGCGAGAGGTCAGGTTCGAGTCCCACTCGGGGCAAAGAATATTTTTCTTTTTCGTGTGCTGCACCGTTCATTCGGGCCGACCGTCGGGGGTTCTCTCCGGGTACTCCGGCTTCCTCCCCCTCTCCTTTGGAAATGTTCAGCCCACAAAATTCAAAAATGCAATTCTAAAATTCCGAAACTAAAATTGCTGAGCTTGCCCTTCGCACCATGTGGCTGTAATGTGTTCGTACAGTGTTTGTGTTCCTGTCCAGGGTGTGAGTGAATGCGTGTGATTCACGTGAGCGTGCGTGTTGAGTTTAGCTTGCGGCGCTTTGAGCCAAATATCTGAGATAAAGCCCCAACATTAATACAATTATTATTATTATTATTATTTAAAGCTGGTGTCCCAGGAAGCGAAAAAGGCGGAGTTCTCTCAACAGGCGCTGTGAGAGTCACAAAGAAGGTAGTTCATCAGACAAACCCAGTGGAGTGTATCCGGAGGGACAGGTGGCCTCGGCCTGAGCGCCGTCCATGGGGGAGGAGGGTCCCGCCGTCCGGTAATCACACGTCAGGCCAGACACCTTGCAGCACACCGCGATCGCCCTCAACCCTGAAAACAGCGAAGCGAAACTGTGTATTGTACCGGTGTAGCATCCGGTCCGGTCCCCCCTCTGAAGTAGTCCCCCGGGGGACCAATTCGTGGCAAAAACTGCTCTATAATGGTCCCCCCTTAGACATCCAGCCTCGTTTTCGACTGGTCCCCCTGGGCGATTTTGGTCCCCCCTCGCATCCAAAATAGGCCCCCTCTCGAACTGGTCCCCCTCTTTTCTAACCAATGTAGAGCTATGTCAGTATTTAACTTTAGTCACATCGCGGTTTTCCCCTTTCGCGGTCAGAGGGTAAGTGCCATTTTTCAAATAGTTCAACACGTTGTCATACAGAGTGTCGTCCATGATGATAGTCAATGAAAAACGAAGACTGGCTGACGGAATGAATTGTCGTGTACTTATAATTATAGGCACGTTTGACACGAGTCACGTGACGTGTCAAGAAGCGTGGCGACCATTTATAATTATAGGCATGTTTGACACGAGTCACGTGACGTGTCAAGAAGCGTGGCGACCGTTTTCTCATCCCACAAAAAAAAAGAAGAAAAAGAGAAAACAAATCTAAACTTTTAAAAGTGATTTAACTTCGTAGATTTGCCGTTCTATGTAGCCTATATTTTTGTTTTTTAGTGGCGACCGTTTTCTCATCCCACAAAAAAAAGAAAAGAGAAAATAAAAAACAAAAGTATAGGCTACATAGAACGGCAAATCTACGAAGTTAAATCACTTTTAAAAGTTTAGATTTGACACTGTAACCTTGACCCAGTTCAAGATCATCTTGAATAACATCTCTGTACAAAAATGAAAATAATTATACATATAACGAAAGAGGTGTGTGTGTGTGTGTGTGTGTTTGCGTGCGTGCGTGCGTGAGTGAGTGTGCACGCGTGCGTGCGTGCGTGCATAATGTGTGTGTGTGTGTGTGTTTGAGAGATGGGGGGAGGAGAGAAAGTGTGGGGGGCGAGAGAGAGAGAGAGAGAGAGAGAGAGAGAGAGAGAGAGAGTGAGAGAGAGAGATCCAGAGTCACGTTTTCTACTGAGTTGACACACACTATAACAATAAAGTTAAAAATAAATACTGACATAGCTCTACATTGGTTAGAAAAGAGGGGGACCAGTTCGAGAGGGGGCCTATTTTGGATGCGAGGGGGGCCCAAAATCGCCCAGGGGGACCAGTCGAAAACGAGGCTGGATGTCTAAGGGGGGACCATTATAGAGCAGTTTTTGCCATGAATTGGTCCCCCGGGGGACTACTTCAGAGGGGGGACCGGACCGGATCCTACACCGGGAAGTAAAATGCAACTACAGAACACATGTTCATGCATTAATATGAATTAACAGACGACTCCAATCTGCCCCCCCCTCCCCCCCCCCAGGCCAAAGCCCCGCCCCTTTACTCTCATGTGTATTGGCAAAACACAGTACGTCCATGACGTCATTGTATGGGAACAGAGGTGATTTAAGGCTGAAAGAGATTGACGTGATACTCTTTTTCCTCAAATGACGTCAACGGACTTACTGATTTCTTTCCATGTTTCAGTCATATCAAACCTACACGTGCTTCCCTCGATGTAGTGTCTGGCAAAAAGCTTGCCATTTACAATTTCTGTTCGAAACGTGTTTTAACACGCTGGAAGCTGCTCACTACAAAATACGCGCTTCAAAGTGATAATAATAATAATAATGAATAGTACTTGTTTAGCGCTTAATCTCGCATGAAAGCAACTCATAGCGCTAAACACACACACACACACACACACACACACACACACACACACACACACACACACACACACACACACACACACTGACGTGCACTACCCAGCCTGATGCAGATTGCAGTTAAAGGCACTGAAACAATGGCAGACTAGTCACATGTGTGAAAGGCCTGACGGAAGAGGTGGGTTTTCAGGTACAGCGCAGGGTGTACAAATTCACAAGTGCACTTTCTACGCATTTAGTCAGTTGAGCCAAGCCCAAGCTCACCAGCGACGGAGTCCCGTCCGTTGTAGACTTTACACTTGGCAACGCCGTCCTCCACCACAATCTGCTCACCATTCCTCTTCCAGCTCTGGGACTGGAAATTGTCAAAACATACAGTCTTCACAAAAAGTTAAGGACCAGTCAACATAATGGGTGACAGAACGGAACGTGTATCACGAGATGAGGAGTGCGGGGAGTGCTCCTTATTTCCCACATGCGCCTACAACTTTCTGCAGTTAGCGACAGTCTGCAGTTAGCGACGTAACAGGCCGTCTTCGCCTACCAAAGGATTTTGCTCAGAGGGCCCTCACACGCGGTAAGATGCACTCCCAGCCAATGAAATCGGCTCGCCAGGGGCGCTGAAACGCCACGCCGTTGGCTCGCCAGTGAATAAGAACACGGTCCCATCTTTTCCTCGCCACGCCAGTCAATCGCCACTGACCGCGCGCTTTCGCTCTCTGTGTATTGTCCTGCGCCAGGCCGGCGGCGCTGCGAGCCTGCGCACGCTGCTCAAAGGGTTTTCCTGTTTACACGCTACAGGCGTGCAGCGAGCAGACTGCGCGCATCGCCGGCCTGGCGCTGGACAATACACAAAGAGCGAAGGCGCGCGGTCCGCGATGATTGACTGGCGTGCCGAGGAAAAAAATAGAGTCTTGTTCTATTCATTGGCGAGCCGACAGCGTCGCGCCCCTTGCGATCCGATTTAATTAGGCTACGAGTGCAGTTTTCCTCTGGGTGGGCGTGTAAAATCACCACGTCTGAGCAAAAAAAATCCTTACCGGAGACAGTGCTAGTGTTTGACATTGAATCATACATAATATGAAACTCACCGTGTGAAAGGAAGAGCAGCTGGTCAGAACCTCATCAGCGTCACACAGGACCGTCTCCTCGTCGTGTTCGAAAGGACCCGATAGTGGTGAGTATGCAAAGCGACAGCTTAGAGTTTTGACGTTCGTCACAGCGGTCTGTGTACCCAGACTCCTCTGCGCGCGGTGGCTGATGCATTGTGGGACGTAGTCGTGTTCTAGAGGTATCGGTACCGGAGCTGAAAGAGATCACAGATGAGCTTTCGTATGCGCAAAGCACCTGACAGTCTCACAGAATCCATACAATTGAACGTGAGACAGTAGACGAAATTAAAGTGCTAAGTAGCGAGGCCAAACTCTCGACAGACACAAGGACGCGGGTCCTCTGGCCTGGCATTCCCTCCCTCATTCATTCCGCCAAGCACCCTCCCTTGAAACTTTCAAGAAAAACCTCAAAACCCACGTGTTTTCTGCCCATAGCACCACTTGACTGTTCTGGTTTGCATCGTGTGTGTGTGTGTGTGTGTGTGTGTGTGTGTGTGTGTGTGTGTGTGTGTGTGTGTGCGTCAGTGCGTGCGTGCGTGCGTGTGTTGTTGTGCCCTGTATATTATATTTCTTCTTATTCACTTGTTTAAGCGCTTAGAGCTGTTATTAACTAACAGGTGACAGCGCGATATACCTACATCTACTGTATCTACATACTACCTTGTACTTACATCTACATACTACACTGTACTTTATCTACAAACTACACACATGCAGTACTTAAAGATAACACTGACGCTCACTGCCAGAGCCATACTGTCATCATTATTATTATCAAGGACAGAAACTGAGCGTGGGGGTTAAGTGGAGTGTTTGTTATAAGGACCCTGCTTTGCGAGTGTCCTAGCTTGTAGCGATTTTCGTGAGTTTTGTGTTGGGTGGGGCAAGGTGCATGCCAGGGGTTTGCAAGGAGTGGGTGGGTGTTTGGGGGGGTTTAACGCCCTTTTCCACCACATACGGGTGATATCAAAGACGGGGCAACGATGAAAAAGCCAGCACAAATATTTGGCCCCAGCCGGGATACGAACTCACGACCCGAGCACTGAGAGTCCAACGCTCTACCATTCGCCCCCCCCCCCTCCCTCCGCCCCCCTGCCAGGGGTTTGCAAGAGGAGGCAAGCTGCCAGTGAGGCTTGGACATTTTGCGCACAAGATAGACAAAAGTGACGCGAGTGGATCCTATACCTTTATGGTCCGCCAGGATATTTGGCCTGTTGTAATTCCCAGGGATATATACAGCCATGCCGGAGTGGAGACAAATGTGGACTATACTCACTGTCACTGTTTGTCACTCTGATGTGGACCACTTGCTTGTATTTTCCCAGGGAGAAAGTTTCCACCTGCACCGGTACACCGTTTTTCTTTACGATCACCTCGTAGTCGCCTTGGAAACCCCGCAGGTCTAAGGTCAGGCCGGACTGGGCAAGGTTTTTAGTGACGTGAGTACTCCACTCTTTCTTCACCAGGCACGCCCACCGCTGACCAGGTTCTACGATCTGTTGCAAATTGTATAGGGATATATATAGGGGAAGTAAGTAAAGCTGAGAGCGCTCCCTAGATCTAGGAGGTGTGTGCTTTGTATGCCATTGGACAAGTCCGCCTTGCCCTATATTGGCTACAAGCCACAATGGGAGGTGGGGGGGGGGGACCTACCATCCTACCGCTGAAACGTCTAACAGATCTAAGGGTATCTCACCATTCATAGTGCCCCCATTCCCCTCCCACCGGGAGGAAAATGGTCGGTACGACCAAGGCCATATGAATTGGTGATTTTAGCCGCTCACGACCATGGTTTCGGGTCAATGGGACCCTCATCAGGTGAGCATGCGGCGATACCCTCGAGGGCTGCAACGTCCAACCAGCACTAAAAGGCTGCCCCAGAATAATCTGGTGCGTCTCCAGTACTAGCAGACGTCGCTACCCTAAAGCTCTGCAAGAGGTTTCAGCGGAAAAAGACTAAATAATTTAGAAGGAGCAACTGCCTATGTGTAATGTCATGTAATTACATTTAATATAGAAAAGGAACAAAGGCGTTACTAAAGCCGAAAACATGCGCTCAATCAGGTCAATTTGAAAGTAGGGGAAGTAAGTAAAGCTGAGAGCGCTCCCTAGATCTAGGAGGTGTGTGCTTTGTATGCCATTGGACAAGTCCGCCTTGCCCTATATTGGCTACAAGCCACAATGGGAGGTGGGGGGGGGGGGGACCTACCATCCTACCGCTGAAACGTCTAACAGATCTAAGGGTATCTCACCATTCATAGTGCCCCCATTCATAGGCAGTTGCTCCTTCTAAATTATTTAGTCTTTTTCCGCTGAAACCTCTTGCAGAGCTTTAGGGTAGCGACGTCTGCTAGTACTGGAGACGCACCAGATTATTCTGGGGCAGCCCTTTTAGTGCTGGTTGGACGTTGCAGCCCTCGAGGGTATCGCCGCATGCTCACCTGATGAGGGTCCCATTGACCCGAAACCATGGTCGTGAGCGGCTAAAATCACCAATTCATATGGCCTTGGTCGTACCGACCATTTTCCTCCCGGTGGGAGGGGAATGGGGGCACTATGAATGGTGAGATACCCTTAGATCTGTTAGACGTTTCAGCGGTAGGATGGTAGGCCCCCCCCCCCACCTCCCATTGTGGCTTGTAGCCAATATAGGGCAAGGCGGACTTGTCCAATGGCATACAAAGCACACACCTCCTAGATCTAGGGAGCGCTCTCAGCTTTACTTACTTCCCCTACTTTCAAATTGACCTGATTGAGCGCATGTTTTCGGCTTTAGTAACGCCTTTGTTCCTTTTCTATATTAAATGTAATTACATGACATTACACATAGGCAGTTGCTCCTTCTAAATTATTTAGTCTTTTTTCCGCTGAAACCTCTTGCAGAGCTTTAGGGTAGCGACGTCTGCTAGTACTGGAGACGCACCAGATTATTCTGGGGCAGCCTTTTAGTGCTGGTTGGACGTTGCAGCCCTCGAGGGTATCGCCGCATGCTCACCTGATGAGGGTCCCATTGACCCGAAACCATGGTCGTGAGCGGCTAAAATCACCAATTCATATGGCCTTGGTCGTACCGACCATTTTCCTCCCGGTGGGAGGGGAATGGGGGCACTATGAATGGTGAGATACCCTTAGATCTGTTAGACGTTTCAGCGGTAGGATGGTAGGTCCCCCCCCCCCACCTCCCATTGTGGCTTGTAGCCAATATAGGGCAAGGCGGACTTGTCCAATGGCATACAAAGCACACACCTCCTAGATCTAGGGAGCGCTCTCAGCTTTACTTACTTCCCCTACTTTCAAATTGACCTGATTGAGCGCATGTTTTCGGCTTTAGTAACGCCTTTGTTCCTTTTCTATATTAAATGTAATTACATGACATTACACATAGGCAGTTGCTCCTTCTAAATTATTTAGTCTTTTTCCGCTGAAACCTCTTGCAGAGCTTTAGGGTAGCGACGTCTGCTAGTACTGGAGACGCACCAGATTATTCTGGGGCAGCCTTTTAGTGCTGGTTGGACGTTGCAGCCCTCGAGGGTATCGCCGCATGCTCACCTGATGAGGGTCCCATTGACCCGAAACCATGGTCGTGAGCGGCTAAAATCACCAATTCATATGGCCTTGGTCGTACCGACCATTTTCCTCCCGGTGGGAGGGGAATGGGGGCACTATGAATGGTGAGATACCCTTAGATCTGTTAGACGTTTCAGCGGTAGGATGGTAGGTCCCCCCCCCCACCTCCCATTGTGGCTTGTAGCCAATATAGGGCAAGGCGGACTTGTCCAATGGCATACAAAGCACACACCTCCTAGATCTAGGGAGCGCTCTCAGCTTTACTTACTTCCCCTACTTTCAAATTGACCTGATTGAGCGCATGTTTTCGGCTTTAGTAACGCCTTTGTTCCTTTTATATATATATATATATATATATATATATATATATATATATATATCTTCACAGAACATGCAAGGCAGATGTGACTAGTCTACAGGTGCAGTGCAAGATCAGTTCATGAGAGAGAGAGAGAGAGAGAGAGAGAGAGAGAGATGATGATGATGATGATGACGAAACGTTGATGAAACGTTTTTTATTCAGGATAGAGCATTTAGGCATTGCTGCCTGTCTTACGAGCTGTCCTGCTATTCTACGTTAAAAAAAGGGGAAAAAAGGACAAGATCAGAACAAAGGGGGGGGGGGGAGGTTAGTAAAAAAGAGAAAAAAGACAAACAAGAGCATTAACTATCTAAAGGAAATGAAGAAGAGAAAAGTACACATGATAAACAAATCAATACAGAGAGAGAGAGAGAGAGAGAGAGAGAGAGAGAGAGAGAGAGAGAGAGAGAAGCAACCGATCAAATCACAAATACACAACGACTAAAAAGTCCAAACCGATCACGTACAAGTCCAAAGAGATCAGAGACAAACTTTCCCGCTTTGCATAATGGCTATCACTGACCACTACTGTGAGACTTCAACAGATACAAATGTTACTGCCTTGTTGCCTTGGGATTATCTTCAGCCATTGAAAACACCTGGGATAACAAAACTGGAAATGAAAATAAAAAATCCACGGTAGTCGGAACGTGATGATGGTGACGGGGTATGGAAAACTAAACCGTCGCCAACCCTCCGGTCGTCGACCGAAAGGCTTCTCAAAATCCCCAAGCGCAGCCTGAAATCTTTTGGCGAGCGCTCTTTCAGTTTTTCCGCTCCAGCCTTTTGCAACTCTCTGCCTGCAGATCTGAGGAATGCGCCCACACTCTCTGTTTTCAAGAGCAATCTGAAAACGTTCCTTTTCTGCAAAGCCTTCCAGTAATTCCCTCAGCCGCGTGCTGGTCTTTGTTGCTTGAGCGGCGTGAGGCCACAAATAACTAACACCAGTAATTTTCTGTCTATCTAGTCAGTTTCACCAGTGTGTGTCCGTTCATCGTTGTATAATGTGCGTGAGCGTGAGTGAGTCATAGGCGCATTGAGTTTTATTTAAAGAAATGCGCCCTACAAATACCATTAATTATTATTATTATTATTAAACATGGAAAACAAAACAAACATGGTTATTCTGGCGCAAAACTCCAATCAAGCACAACACAGTCTAGCAGTTTTCAGTTCAGGAACGCAGCTGAACGGAACAACATAAGTAAACTATCTTCAGTAGATAGACATGTTTAGTAGGATTTCTTAAGGCGGCATACTTCGCTGAGCAGCGTAACCCATTTACATGTAAATTAGGCAGGTTACGGGCACCAGTAGCTAATCGAAGCGCATTAGGCTACGTAACAGAGATGCAAATTTGGAGGAAAACGCTATATATTCCTCTAACACATAACGTTGCAGAAGACACCCTAGAAATGCTTTAAAATCCCCCCCCCCCCCCCCCCCCCCAAAAAAAAAAAAAAAATCACAAAAATCAGACAGCCAGACTCATGTGCAGAGTAAATTTCAACGAATTTCAATATTCCGTTTTTTGGCAATGTTGGTAGCGACCACATATCACCTCATTCCACGGTCGTCTGCTGGCTCCTGTGCCAGCCGCGCATGAATACAAATAGTCCACAAGCCAGTCTCATTATTCCCTAATTTTACTATTACCTGGCATGAAACTTGTTTACAAAGCCAACAAAAAGCACCAGATTGCCATGTTTTACTCTGCACACAAATTTTAAAAGGGGCAAAGATTTTATACTATATTTAGCCGAGTCGTTACTACATGACCCGGAAGCTAATAATAAGCTAATAATAATGCTGTTGTAATTTATTTATGTAGTAGTGTTGTAATTTATTTACAGTGCTGCAACATTGTAATAGATTTTTTAGGTATGAGTGTGCGAGCATGTAAATAGGTGGAATGAGTGTGCATGGCCGTATGAGTGAGTGTTTGGCATGTTTTATGTTTTTATGAGAGACCACAAAGCAATGTTCCTCTTTTGGAAATTTAATAAATGTCTTATGTCTTATGTCTTTAACCTGTTAATGCCGCTCACGGCCTCTGCCGTGTGAGCCTAGTTTACATGAAAAATTAATGGGTTACGCTAAGCGTAAGTCCTCCTTACGAAGTCCCACGAAACATGTCACAAACCTTTAACTTTTCCCCGGACACGAGATGCTTGAAAGGTTCCCTCATGCTCAAGTCCCAAAAGTCCCAGAGAATGATGCCACTGAGATCCGGGTGGGCGAAGAAGGCGCGAATGGCGTCCTCGAACCAATCAGCACGTTCTTCGTCATCCTCCCACGCCACATCAAACTCCGTCATAAACAGCTCCAGGCCTGTCTCAGCCAGGCGGTCAATACGTTTCTGGTAAGAAAGAAAGAGGGAAAGATGAGAAAGAACGGTGAAGGGGGAAAAACAAGAAATAAACATAAAAATTTAAAGAAAGAAAGGAAAGAAAGAAGAAAAAGAAAAGAAAAGAAGAAACACAAGAAAGATAGAAAGATTCGAGCGCACGCAAGCAAGTAAGAAAGAAATATAAGAAAGATATAGATACAAAAACAAAGCAAACAAAAGAGACTGACTGATTGACTGACTGACTGACTGAAATTTTATTTTTCAAGAATGAGATAATAGACGCACAGGTCTCTCTTACTATCTGTCCTTGCTACACTAATAAAACATACAAAATGATCATCATCACTATTATCAGTACACACACACACACGTACACACACATACACACATCCACACTCGTGCGCGCGCGGACTGACCAGCGCTTTCACGCTTTACAGCACATTTCACGAACAGCGTAAATGCTTAGGCAAATAATAAAAAGTTATCAATTCAAATACGAGAAATACACAAAAAATTCCAAGAACTAAAAACTCACAAAAAAGGGGAAGACATTTTTTTTTCAATGATTAGTGAGAACCGTAAGAAATTATTTATTAATCAGAAAATTCTGACGCACGTGAACTTTGAATCTTGAGAAATTGGTAATTAGTCGGACCTCAGGTGGTAGCATGTTCCAGATGAATGCACCAGAATAGGAGAGAACAGACTTGAACAAGTCTAGACGTGGACGTGTGACAAAAAGACTGTTCCTGACAGAGAGAGAGAGAGAGAGAGAGATGAGAGAGAGAAGAGAGATGAGAGAGAGAGAGAGAGAGATGGTTCCAGTCGAATAAATGGAAATACTTCAAACAAGAAACCTTTCGAAAAACAACAGCAGCAAAACAAACAAACAAACAAACAAACAAACAAACAAACAAACACGAACACAAATTAACAAAACTGTTCCATCCTGAAATTCACCACGCCAGACTGGTCTATATTCTTACAAGTAAATCGAACAAGAATATTGTCATAACGAGTGATCCTTAAGAATTACATATAAACAACCACGAAAACAAACAAACAAAAAACCCAACCTTCTTATAGCCTGTGAAGAGACTCTCACACTTTCAAGGAAAACTTACCCACATCATGGTGGGATCCGGTTTGACGTAAGCCTTCGTGTGTCCCTGTATGCCCAGTCCCTGAATACCAGTTCCTGCCGCTATAAAACGCACCGCAAGATCGTGATAATCCTGAAATTAAAGACAAGAAACACATCTATTAGAGTAGCTGTTTAAATCAAGTCAATATTCTATTGTGCATAAACTATTGTGCAAAGAGCTTCATGCCAAATAGCTCTGTGTTAAAAACTTGCTCTTGGTTGGACTAACAGCCTCAGTTTAATCCCCTCTTTCCCCGCTCCATCTCTGTCTGTCTGTCTGTCTGTCTGTCTGTCTCTCTCTCTCTCTCTCTCTCTCTCTTAAACACCCAAACACCCCCCCCCCCCTCTCTCTCTCTCTCTCAGTCTCTTTCTCTCTTTCCTTCGCTGGAACAATGGAATTCTCTCCCTTCACACCTGAAACAAAATATATCTACTTCTACATTTAAGCGTACACTCAAACAGTACCTGATGGATCGCACGTAACGTACGTTACGCGGCAACCTGTTATTTTGATTTCCTATTTTACATCATGTCAGTATTATATCAGTGATTTGTGTTTACAAAGGTCGCACGTGTGTGTGAATGCATTTTGACCTGATGGACGATTTTCTCTATAGTTTTGTTTCTTGTAGTTTAGTGCATAATTTTCTGTGTTGAATTTTTTCTTTAATATTTTTGCTCCTTTTTCCTTAGTAGATAGTCTCTGTAGTATTAGCAACGGCAAGTTTGCAAACTGGCGAATTTCTGTCGAAACTTTTTACCGTTGATAAATAAAGTTTCATCATCATCATCATCATCATCATCATCATCATCATCATCATCACGCTTTATTATCCCAAATATCTGGCTCAAAGCGCCGCGAGCTAAACGCACGCTCGCGTGAATCACACGCATTCTCTCACACACTGGACATGAACACATTACAATCACGTGGTGCGACAGGCCAGCTCAGCAATTTCAGTTTCGGAATTTTAGAACTGCATTTATTTTTTTAATTTTGTGAGCTGGACATTTCCAAAGAAGAGGGGGAGGAAGCCGGAGTACCCGGAGAGAGAACCCCCCAAATGAATTAATACAGCTAGCTTTCCGTTCTTCTCACCTCAGTACTGGCGCCAGTAGTGACAGCCTGAAAGTCGTTGAGGTAGAGTTTGGGAACAGGGTCTAGTGGCCTGGCCAGCTTGAACGCGTTCATGGACACGCTGGGGTCATGTAGCGTCTCCTCGTAGTAGTGGCCGTGGATATACTCGTTCTGAACGTCCCAGTGGGCCAGCCTAGACACAAACACTGCGCCGTTTCACACACACCGAGATGTCTATTCAACTATCTTTCAAAACAAAAACCCCCATCTTCACAGCCTTCAACCAATAACTGTTGCCACATCATCATCTTGCTCAGTGGTCACAGGCTCTAAGCGCCGTACATCAAAACAAAAATAAAACAGGTATCACTGAAGGACACAGATGACATAAAGCACAACAATATACACAAACATGAGTGACTGTTACACACTAAGGAACGGCAACAAAATACATATACCGCACAATAAACAGCGTCCATACACACAGACTCACAGGGAACATTTAAACACTACCTCTCAACACGCAGGCTGACGGGGCGTGGAAGGGCAGGGTAAAATCAAGATCAGTTATCAGTTTTAAATAGGTGGGTTTTAAGACAGAGAAAAGAACTTAGAGTTTGGAACATGTGCTATCGTAACAGTGCCCAGGGGTACGATGGGAAACAGGCTATGTTAAAGGTGCGGATGGATGGGTGTTTGGGAGTTATGTTAAAGGTGCAAATTTATTATCATTACTAAGTTTCATATCGAGATACTTCTGTTTTGGAACAACTGCGCTTGTGACTGCGCCTGTGCTCTCGAAGTAGTCTATCTTAGAGATCAGTAGAGTTCAGAATGCCACACAGTGACGTTTGTTGGCCGTGGAGAACTCAGCTACAAAGGTCGAGTGTGGTAACCACACTGTCACGGACTAAGTACTGCATTTTGGCTTCAGTCAGGTGAACATAAGCCTGTCTCTGCATACATTTGTGTATGTGTCTTAAACCTACTCTTAACTGGGCACAGCGCGCGAAACACACATGTGCACATCACAGTCGTTGCGCTCGGTGTGTCTACTAACTACTAAACTGAACACAGCTGTGCTCGGTGACAAACCGATTGAAGATGCACTGTCCGCCATGTCTGCGCGCCGAGTGACGTAGTACAGCCAGTCAGAATCTGCTGTGGAAACCACAGTCACAGTTGTGGCTATTTGAAATCCCAGGTTGCTGTGATGACGCCACAGCGGCGGAAACCCCCCAAAATCACAACTGTGTCACAACTGTGGACAACACTGTGGCGCTCCGCAGTCAGTGCCCAGTTAAGAGCGGGCTTTAGTGGTGAGTTGCTTGATACTACCAAAACAGGCCTGAGCCTGAAAATCTTAAAATTAGGGAATGGCGGATCTTCAAATGCAACACTCTGACGTTCGAATGAGGAGAATGTTAACAGTAATGTAACAGCAATGTAACAAGAGTTATAGCAGATGCTGTGCGTTTCGGCTTCTCTTTGCTCAGTGTCGACCTGCGGCTGTGTCTGACCCTGTTCCAACTGTGTCAATCGCTGTGCAAAATAACTTGAATGCAAACGCCTGCAAAACCAGCATCCCCATAATATATACTGGAAGGCGAGTCTCCCAAGGGAGGCAACTCTAGATGGTGTGGTGATATACTTACTTGCCCTTTGCGATGCTCATCATGTAGCGAATGTGCTGAGCGACGACGCCAGGCAAGTTCCTGGTGGGTACTTTCAAAACCCAATCAGGGATATTCTTCGCAAATCCCCAAAGAATAGAGTGACCCCGAACTTTTATCCTGAGATCAGAAGCGAAAATACAGTTATAATTATACTTAATATGTACTCATAAGTTTACTGTACTCATACTCATAAGTGTACTGTACTCATACTCATAAGTTAACTGTACTCATACTCATAAGTTTACTGTACTCATACTCATAAGTTAACTGTACTCATACTCATAAGTTTACTGTACTCATACTCATAAGTTTACTGTACTCATACTCATAAGTTTACTGTACTCATACTCATAAGTTTACTGTACTCATATAGTTTACTGTACTCATCAGTTTACAGACAGCATAAGTTTACTCGTAAGTGTATTCTACTCATCAGTTTATAGTACTCATCATTTGATTCGTCCACTCATAAGTTTACTGTACTCATAAGTTTACTGTACTCATACTCATGTTTACTGTACTCATAAGTTTACTGTACTCATATAGTTTACTGTACTCATCAGTTTACAGACCGCATAAGTTTACTCGTAAGTGTATTCTACTCATCAGTTTATAGTACTCATAATTTGATTCTTCCACTCGTAAGTGTACCTTAGTCATGTTTACTCCACTCATCAGTTCACTGTCTTCATAATAAAAGATTATTTCACTCATACGTGCATGTACTGTTCTCATACGTTTACTCCACTTTACTCAATAAAACGATTACTCTACTCACAAGTTGACTGTACTTATACGTTTACTCCAAGTTACTCATAATAAACGATTACTCTACTCACAAGTTGACTGTACTCATACGTTTACTCCAATTTACTCAAAATAAACGATTACTCTACTCACAAGTTGACTGTACTCATACGTGTACTCCAATTTACTCATAATAAACGATTACTCTACTCACAAGTTGACTGTACTCATACGTGTACTCCAATTTACTCATAATAAACGATTACTCTACTCACAAGTTTACTGTACTCATAAGTTTACTCCACGCATAAGTGGGGAGCCGGGGTGGTCGAATGGTAGAGCGTTGGACTGCTAATGCTCGGGCCGTGAGTTCGATCCCGGCTGGGGCCAAATATTTGTGCTGGCTTTTTCATCGTTGCCCCGTCTTTGATATCACCCTATGTGGTGGAAAAGGGCGTTAAACCCCCAAACACCCACCCACCCTCCACGCATAAGTTTACGGTCCTCGTAAGTTTAGTCCACTTCAAAGTTCTCTCCACTCACACGTTTACACCACTCACACGTTTAAACCACTCACACGTTTACACCACTCACACGTTTAAACCACTCACACGTTTACACCACTCACACGTTTAAACCACTCACACGTTTACACCACTCACACGTTTACACCACTCACACGTTTAAACCACTCACACGTTTACACCACTCACACGTTTAAACCACTCATAAGTTTACTCCCCTGTTAAAGTTTATTCTACTCATGAGTACTTCACTTGATAATGATAATAATAATGAATTGTACTTATGTAGCGCAAAATTCTCACAAAGTAACTCAATGCGCGTACTCCCGCACTCATACCAACAAATATGCAAACACACACACACACACATACACACACACACACACACACACACACAGAGAGAGAGAGAGAGAGAGAGAGAGAGAGAGAGAGAGAGAGCAGCTGAATCAGGAGGAGATAAGTGGGCTTAGTCGAAAGCCAGCCGGAACAGATGCGTTTTCAAGTCAGACTTGAAACGATCTATGACCGACTGGTCTCTCAGGCCGGCAGGTAGTGCGCTCCAGGGTGACGGGACTTAGGCCTACACGTGTCCTCTACATATAAATTTACTCTCCTCATTAGTGTCCTCATGATTTCCACTAACGAAATGTGCACCTTCAGTTTCCTTAAAAAATCACACCATTGTTAAAGATCCTTACTTATTAGAAATTGTTTCCCCGGTTTCATTTTTTTTTTCTCTTTAAAACATGTACGCACCCGTTCTGCAGAAGGTAATCTGTTGCCTCCAGTGCTCTGCTGAAATCCGGCTGGCTCTGTCAACAGAAAGGAACTTTATCAATGAGTGTTTCAGCCACAAGACATGTTGAATGTGAATGTGTGTGTGTGTGTGTGTGTGTGTGTGTGTGTGTGTGTGTGTGTGTGTGTGTGTGTGAGTGTGTGTGTGTGTGTGTGTGTGTGTGTGTGTGTGTGTGTGTGTGTGTGTGTGTGTGTGTGTGTGTGTGTGTGTGTGTGTGTGTGTGACCGACCTTCGCTATTTCCGCAAAACCGGTATAACAATGCGAAGGGTCAGTACAGAGCCACGCTATGCGACATATCCTGTGGCCAAAACCAGAAAAGTCAGTTCAGCCTAACTTTCTGACTCCCGTGTATCTGGTACCACTGGTTTAACTCCCTCTGGTCCAAATGTGCGATTTTTGGAATCGCCAACTCTTTCTTCTTCTTCTTTTTTTTCCTCATTCACGAGATCATAAACTAAATACAGTACTAGCAACCATCTGTTAGTATGCTGCTGGGAAAAAACTCAGCATAAAGAGAGTTAATACCAGAGAGTTATACAACCAGCAGATAACGACCTAGGCAAAACAGCAACATTTGAGCGGCTCATCTCAAGTAGAACGCGCACGAGAGAGAGAGAGAGAGAGAGAGAGAGAGAGACTGACTGACTGACTGACTGAAACTTTATTTTCCAAGGATGAGATAATAGACGCACAGGTCTCTCGTACTATCTGTCCTTGCTACACTCAGTAATTAAACACACAAAATGTATCAGGACACCCACACCCACACACACACACACACACTCACACACACACACACACACACACACATCCACACTCGTGCGCGCACGGACTGGCCAGCACTTTCACGCTTTACAGCACATTTCACGAACATTACAGCGTAAAAGCTTATGCAAATAAGAAGAAGTTTGTGTATGAGAGAGAGAGAGAGGGGGGGGGCGGGGGGATTGAGGAGAGAGAAAGAGCAGAGCGAGTGAATGTGCAGAGTGAATGCCTGAATCAATGAGTGTTTAATGTGATAGTAAACTGCATGCCGGTTTGTGATAGTGTGTTTTATTCTTGATCTTAAGTAATTCAGTGGTCGAGACTGCTTGTTTTACTCAATTTCTCCTACGCGTATATTTGTAGTCTTATTTGTTAAAATGTTTATTGTGTGTTTATTAGTATGCGGGTCAGAAATGCAATTTCCCTTTCGGGATCACTAAAGTATTCTGTATTCTGTATCAAACCTCAGCAACAGAAGGACTTTCACAGCAAGAACATCAAGATAAACAACAGCCAGTGTTTTGTACTTGATGGCACCAAGTTCACCGTGGACAAGAACTCTTTTTTCCCAAGAACAACAGTGGACTGGAATAACTTAGATGAAGCGACTGTCGAAGCAACAACAGTAAACAGTTTCCCGGCCCGCACTTGCCAGTGGCACAACCAGAGACTAACGTGATCTCCCCTGCCGGTGTTAAAGGTCTGCAATCTCAGCAAAAAGCCGCAAACATTGCGTTTCTTAAAACTTCGACTCCTTCGACTGTGCATTATCCAGGCAACTCTGTCACAGTTGCAGAGTTTTCAGCGCTTCGGGGACCCTTATAAAACCAGAGCACGAGTTTGCCGTGGCATTATTTGGCTTTTGGTCAGTAAGCGAGACACATCGCTACAGTGTCTAGCGGATGTTGAGTGCTGCACGATCTTTCTCGCTCAGTGTCAAAACGCAAACTCAGCTGTGAAATCAGGCTGCCCTTGGCTGTTATTGGGGTTTCAGGGACGCTGAAAACTCTGCAACTGTGACAGAGTTGACTGTGCTTGCACGGTCGACTCTGTAAATTTTTTCACACTTCGGAAAGCTTTTTGTTGGGAGCTTAGATCTTTAAAGCCAGCACACGGCATGTGCCGGCCACTTACATCAAGATCAAAATAAAGAATACCACTCCTCCTAAAATTCACTTACCACTGAGCTCCCTCTGTCAAATTTCCACTTGTAACTTTGAATGGTGGCCCAGTTGAACATGTAGTTAAACAGCTTGAGATAACCTTCCTTGGCTGTCTTGTTCTTTAGGTGGAAAATGTCGTCCCTGAACAGCGACCCGAAGGCAAAATGATGTTTCTTGTGGTCAATCTGAAACAGAGGTTTGTTTTGGGAGCAAAGCAACATCTATATAATAAGCGGCTAGTGTCTGTGTGTGTGTGTGTGTGTGTGTGTGTGTGTGTGTGTGTGTGTGTGTGTGTGTGTGTGTGTGTGTGTGTGTGTGTCAGGGGTTGGCGTCCAAACGAGTCAGCCGATTGCCACCAAATTTGCCATGAGCCTAGAGGGACACTTGGGGGAGAACATAGGATAAAGAAACAAAATAAAGTCTATCAAGTTTGGTGAAATTATACAAAGAAATGGCAATATAGAAAGAGCGAGATCGAGACAAGGGAAGTAATACGGGAACGTGTCGTCCACACCATAGTAGTATAAGTTGCGACCCCTCAACCCCCAGGGAGCCGGGAGCCGTTTGACCTTAACCTGAGGTCACGTCCTTAGCCTCAGGTCACGGCCCTAACCTGAGGTCACGTCCTTAGCCTCAGGTCATAGCCCTAACCTGAGGTCACGCCCTCAGGTCACAGCCTTATAACTTCAGGTCATGCCCTTAACCTTATGACGTAAACTTTAGGAAACGACCCTATAAAATCAGGGCTTCACCTTATAACCTGATCATGAAGTGACAGCTGTCAGCGCCTCCCTATTTAGGTAGGGAGACCGGGAGCCATTTGACCTTAACCCGAGATCACGGCCATAGCCTCCAGTCAGGTAATACAGGGAGATCATAAAGTAGCAGCTGTCATCGCCTCCCTATTTAGGTAGGGAGACCGGGAGCCATTTGACCTTAACCTGAGATCACGGCCATAGCCTCCAGTGAGGTAAAACAGGGAGATCATAAAGTAGCAGCTGTCAGCGCCTCCCCATTTAGGTAGGGAGACCGGGAGCCATTTGACCTTAACCCGAGATCACGGCCATAGCCGCCAGTGAGGTAATACAGGGAGATCATAAAGTAGCAGCTGTCAGCGCCTCCTTATTTAGGTAGGGAGACCGGGAGCCATTTGACCTTAACCCGAGATCACGGCCATAGCCTCCAGTGAGGTAATACAGGGAGATCATGAAGTGACAGCTGTCAGCGCCTCCCATTTAGGATAGGGGTCCCACATGATGATGATATTTAACTGTTGGTTTTCATTTGTTTCTCTCAGTTACCCAGCAGACATGGATCCGCGATTTCAGCATCCGTTTACCTGTCTTATTGCAGGGCCTTCACAAAGCGGCAAAAGCTATTTTGTCAATCAGTGTTTAGATCGGTTGAAGGATATTATGGTCCCCGCGCCGGAGGAAATTATTTGGTGTTACGGTGTTTGGCAACCGTTATATGACAAGCTACAGCTGCGTGGCGTGCAATTTCAGGAGGGATTACCTGATATGTCGAAATTTACAGGTCACAAACGCTGTCTTCTTATTATTGATGATCTCATGCATGAAACCGATTCTCGCGTGACACAGCTGTTTACGAAAGGAAGTCATCACCTGAACATCTCCGTTATGTACATCGTGCAAAATTTATTTGGAAAAAACAAAGAACAGCGAACGATAAGCTTAAACAGTCATTATTTAGTCGTGTTTAAAAACCCGCGTGACGCGTCCCAAATAACAGCACTGGCAAAACAAATGTACCCTGGAAAAACTCAATATATGTTAGAAGCATATAAAGACGCTGTTTCAAAAAGTCACGGTTATTTGCTGATTGATCTCAGACAAGAAACACCAGAACATTTGCGCCTACGAACTGATATTTTTTCGCCTCAAGGTGTGACCGCTTATCTTCAAAAATGAGCGCGCGGCTAAAACGCAACGCGGCGTTATTGAAATTTTTATCGAAAGCTAAACCGCAAGTCGTGAAAGCTATTATCCGATCCGGGGACCGTGAACTGATTCAAACGTTGTGCGAGTGTTCATTCAATATTTTAAAAGGGCGTGTGCGTTTGACCCCGCGTCAGAAACAAAAACTTCGTGCGCATAAACAGACGCTTAGAACCTTGGCGAGCAAGAAAACTTCTTTAAAGCGCCGAAAAGCACTTTTGCAGAAAGGTGGATTTCTCGGCGCTGTGTTAGGTCCAGTATTAGGTGTGCTAGGACAAGTTTTGCTCGGGCAATAACAAGAAAAATGGAGTACACGAAGAAAATGGTATTGGTCGACCCGGAATGGCTTAAACGACAAGAACAAAAACCACCACCACCACCCGTAACGGATATTTTAAATGGGAATATTGTCGGTTTGGACCAGGAGATAACGCAAGTTTTACAAGATGCAGCATTAGAACCGTTGGAAAAAGCGAGACGCTATGAACAGGCTTTGCACCGCTACAGACATTTTAGTAAAGAGTACCGTCAGAAACCGATCGGTAGAGTGGAAATCGCTTCAACCACCGCTGAAAGTGCTTCGGCAACACAGCCAGCACCGCCTTCGTCTAGTGCTGGCAGCTTAGAAGAAAAATTAGAAAACCGTGTCCTCGCCAGTGTTCCTAAAACGATGCATAAGAAAGCGCGGTACTTTTAGAGCATCTTAAAGAGGATCCTGAATTGACCTGGGATGAAAGAGGTCAGTTGGTATACGAAGGCGTAACCATCGACGGGTCAAATATGTCTGATTTAGTCAATGATGTACTACGCGCTCGGAAAAAAGTGGAAACTCCGCAGGGGTGGAATGTATTTGCTCGTGCTTTGAAACGCGCCAACGTACCTCGTGAAATTGTAGGCAACCTGAAGCGCTGGGACTACTTACAACGGAACAGGCATGCGTCGTCTTTAAGGGATGCTGCAACACCCTCTACGCCTTCAGTTACAGCAGACCGATCGCGCCCTCGCGTTCGTCGTCGTCGTCGTCGACAGGAATCTCCTCTTATTCGCTCATCATCATCATCACCATCACCCCGACACTTTAAATCGCCGCGTATACATTGGGAGGCGTTATTTGACTAAAAAAAAATGTCTAAAGCGTTACGACAGCGGTACTATAATCCTAAACTCCCTGGCAGTTTTGGTGGTGTGCAAAGTTTAAAAAGAGCTGTACCTAAAGCGAAACTCGGAGACATACAACAGTGGTTGTCTCATCAAGATACGTATACATTACACAAACCTGTTAGACACCGATTTTCACGTCGCCGTATTATCGTAGGAGGAATCGATCACCAGTGGCAAGCCGACTTAATTGATGTGCAAAAATTGAAGAAGTATAATGACGGTTATACCTTCTTGCTAACCTGCATCGACGTGTTGAGCAAGTACGCGTGGGTCGTGCCTTTAAAGAACAAGACGGGTGCGTCGCTAACGAAAGCGTTTGAACACATCTTTGAGACGGCTGGACGGAAACCTTTAAAACTGCAAACAGACAAAGGAACAGAATTTATGAACCGTGTTTTTCAACAATTTTTGTCCAAGCACAAGGTGTATTTCTTTACCACAGAAAACGAAGACATAAAAGCCGCGGTTGTGGAAAGATTTAATCGCACGTTGAAAGAAAGACTCTGGCGATATTTTACCCACACAAATACTTTGCGCTACGTGGATGTTCTACCTCAGGTTGTCGACAGTTACAATCATTCGTATCACCGGAGTATTCGACGTGCACCCGTTGAAGTAACAGCTGAAACGAGCGAACAGGTGTGGCAGGCGTTATACGGACGAAAAGGAAAACAGTCGGTGACACAGCTAAACATTGGTGACCGCGTTCGCATTTCTAAAGCGCGTCGGTCGTTTAAGAAAGGGTATTTACCAGGCTGGACGCAAGAGCTGTTTACTTTAAGTCGCGTATTAAGTACACGACCTGTTACTTATAAAATCAAAGACGATCACGGCGAGGAATTGAAAGGGAGTTTTTATAAAGAAGAGTTACAAAAAGTTGGTGAAAAACAAGTCTATAGGATTGAACACATTTTGAAATCGCGGCGAGGCCCTGGTGGAAGAAAAGAATATTTAATTCGCTGGCTCGGCTACCCGTCGTCATTTGACTCGTGGATCCCGGCCAAACACGTTCAATGACTGACATACAAGAGAATCAGGAAAAAGAAGAAGACACCGGAGCAAGAAGGTCGATACTCTGGCGTGTATGGGGGCGGAGAGTACCGCGTAGTGAAGTTGTTTTTATATGTCAGATGCTCATCATCTGCATGGTCATTATTGTTTCGTTAATAAATTTAACGCGAGGACATCCGTCGGAAAGTTTGTGGATTTCCTTGCTTAGCGCTTCTCTAGGATACGCCCTGCCCAGTCCGACTATAGAGCGTAAAAATGTTTTACGTGACGCTCCCTAGTAACAGCAGTTTATAAACCACTATCCTGACAATAACGCGGCTCATTTTTATACAAAGCTCCCTCAGTCAGTTGATCTGAACGGAGAATGGGAAGTGGGTCTTGCGGAAATTAACGTTCCCGGTAGTTTTTATAACGTTAAAGGCGATACGTTTCAATTTAAAGTCATACAAGACGATGAACGCGCTGTGTTAAAGGTGGGGACGCTGCCTGATGGCCTGTACGCGAGTCCCGAACAGCTTGTCACAGCGTTAAACTTCCAAGTTGCTGCCATTACAGCTCAAAGCAATGTCCGATTTCATTTTAAAGACTCGACAAAGCGCGTGTACGTCGTTTTGTATAAGCACTGCCGGTTAGAGCTCGGGTCTGATTTACAAAAGTTGTTAGGGTTTAAAAGCAATACTTTGGTTGGTCCTGGAACCTATTTAGCTAACGGAATGCTTGATCTGTACACGCAATACCATTCTCTGTATGTTTATTGTGACATTGTGCAACAGCGAGTGGTCGGTGACGTCAACGTACCGCTCCTACGCACCGTCCCCTGTACAGATTTTTCTAAAAGCATCTTGTATGAGCGTTTTGATAAACCTCATTACGTACCTCTGTGTCGGAAACAATTCAACACGATAGAAATCCTTATAACCTCATACACGGGAGAACCCATTTCATTCGAACAAGGAAAGAGCATCGTCACACTTCATTTCCGCCCGAGGCGTTTAGAAGGAATTTAACAATGAAGTGCCCGTATACCTGTGACGCAAAAGCGTACCACGATTACTTTGCCCTACAGGCAGGACATGGCGGTTTACCGGTATTTCGCGGTGGAGGCGCGATGATGCGCGGTCAGGGTCTAGGAAATATATTAGGCGGTGTGCTAAGATCCGCTGTTCCCTTACTAAAAAGCGCCGGGAAAAGTTTGTTAAAAACAGGCGCTAGGACCGGGATGCAAATCGCTAACGATGTCTTGTCGGGTCAAGACTTTAAATCAGCAGCTAAGCGGAGAACGCAACAGGCCGGTCGACGTATACTGAATCAAGCTGTAGGAGCCGCCGCCACCGCCGCCCCACCCGGCGAGCCCAACACAAAACGTATAAAGCAAGAGTTTAGTCGTAAAAGGCGTCAAACGAGAAAAAGAGCTGCTCGAAGACACGTCACTGATATTTTTGACTAATTCACCATGTCGTTGCTGCACCCACAGAGCTGTGAATCTGTCGATTCCGGACTTGATCTGTTTTCCGTGCCCCCGACCCAAACCTCGGTCGAACACGGTAGCCATGTGGAATTTCATCCTTTGGCCACACTGGCACCCGGAGCCCCCATCGAATTTTACGTATCAGGCGCTACGGATGAGTACATGGATTTGTCTAACACTTACTTACACGTGAAATGTAAAGTCACTCGCGCCAACGGTAACAATTTAGCAGCCGGCGCGGATGTCGCTCCGGTAAATAACATTTTGCACTCTTTGTTTTCACAAGTGGACGTTACATTTAATTCAACTCTCGTCACAAACTCGGAAAATACTTACCCGTATAAAGCCTATATTGAAAAAATGTTAAGTTTTGGAATTGAAGCGAAAGAGTCGCATCTGACTGCGGAGGGTTTTTACAAAGACACCGCTAACCATTTTGACGACACGCAAGGCGCTGATAATACCGGTTTAGTGTCGAGGCGAGCCTTAACGGCTGAAAGTCGAGAAATGGATTTAATGGGAAGACTTCACGTGGATATTTTTAAACAAGAGCGCTATCTTGTAAATGGTGTAGACGTCAAAATTAGACTCATTCCCGCCAAAAACAGTTTTGTCTTGATGGCCCACGACCCTGCCGCTGGGTTTAGGGTAATTATTACACAAGCTAGTCTGTTTGTTCGGAAAGTAAAACTGAACCCAGCCGTGACCGTAGGTCACGCGAAGGCGTTAGAAAAGCGCACAGCTAAATATCCTTTAAAACGAGCAGTCATTAAAACGCATGGATTGGCTCAAGGCAGTCTGTCTGTGGTTTTAGATAATCTCTTTTTATCACAACTCCCCAACAGAGTCGTGGTCGGGCTAGTGCAAAGCGCCGCCTCTAATGGTGCGTACAACAGTAATCCTTTTAATTTTCAACCTCATGGACTGACATTTTTGTCACTGTATTTGGACGGTAAGCAGATTCCGGCCAAACCTTTGACGCCTGATTTTGAACACGGTCAGTACGTGCGCAGTTATTTCAATTTGGCCGCAGGCACAGGACTCGTCAACAGCCAGCACGGACACGGTATTAAATACCAAGAGTTTCCACATGGCTACTGTCTGTTTGTGTTTGATTTGAGTCCCAGTCTTTTGGATGGCAATCAAGTGGAGTTGATAAAAACCGGTAGTCTGCGTTTAGAAATCAAATTTGCTAACCCGATCCCCAACGCTTTGCAAGCTATCATTTACGGAGAACTGGATTCGTTACTGGAAATTGACCGCAGTCGCCAAATTATTACTGACTTTTCATCATGAACAACCGACAACTGACACGCGTGCTGGCCCACCATCGAACTGCCAGACACGTTTTTTCGCGGTGTTTTTCCCCGCGACAGACTTCCCCGGCGTCTATTACCAAAACATCACCATCATGCTTTTGTAGTAAATACAGCCCCTGCTGGTCATGTAGGAGAGCATTGGGTCGCGATTTGGTTCGATGCTCGTACTTGTACAGCAGAATATTTTGATAGCTATGGTCTGCCCCCTCGCCATCGTGACATTAAAGAGTTTCTTGTAAGAAATTGTCGCTACTACAGATATAATGATCGGGTCCTGCAAGATGCGTTAAGCTCTACTTGTGGGCTTTACGTCCTGTATTATCTGATACGCAAAAGTCACGGCGATACCATGTCGAAGGCCCTGTCTATTTTTAGGGCTTACTCACCAACAGCCAATGATCGTAAAGTGACTCAGCTTTTTAGACGCGCGTTCGCCTAGGAAAAAGGTTACCTATAAAAACTCGAGGTACCTGCGTGCACTGGTGTTATTCATTTTAACCGGCTTACACCACGCGACCTGGAGAAGAAGAAGAAAATGACATCATCGCAGAGTGGCGTTTTGACTTCAAACGACACGTTGTTTCCTCTGGGGCGAAATATCTACGCCAGCGTGAAAACTTGGCGAGGTACTGTCAAGATTTACATTCGCCATTATTCTGCTCGATCTGATGTCAAAGGAGGCAAAGTAGTTCCTACGCGACGTGGCGTCAGTTTGGCTCTGGCTGAATTTCAGCGCTTGGGAAAAGTCAAATCAAGACTTGTCGCTGAGTATAACAAACAGACCAGTGAACTGAAACAACAACAACAACAGCAGCCATCGCCGCCGCCGCTACCGCCAGCTACCGCGACCCCAGAAAAACCTAAGTACCCGATTCAACGAATGGTGGACGATCAGTATATTGACAATTTGATTCAACACTGTTTTGAGCAGAATTCGAGTGACACACACCTGAATGCTACAGATTTGCCAGACGTTCAACCGCCTCAATCTCAACTCTACTGGGGCAACGATTTCGCAAGTTCATTGTGAACAAACACTTTTTTTTTTCTGACATTGGTCCTTAGAACTTGTTGTATGCATTGATCTTTTTTTGTTTTTGTGCCGTTCCTCGACTGAATAAAATTTGTTTGTGTGTGTATGCTATATTGTTGTTCTTGTTCTGTGTGTGTGTGTGTGTTGAGTTTGCGTAAACAAAATTATATTACAACACATACAGACCTTTAGTTGCCTTTCCAACATTATGGAGCCGCAAAATGCCTTTCATCATCATCATCAAGAAAGTTACCGGGAAAAGACACAAGCTTTTAGACGAGCTGCTATCAAGCAAAAAAAAAAAAAAAAAAAAAAAGGCAGCAGGGACATGGGGACAACCACCACCACCGCCACCATTACCGTATCTTTTTGTCAAACTGTCCACATTTACAATTACTCGTACAGCGATACACCTCTCCCGTATCTTCGACAAATAATCACACCCACATATCTTTGACAGGTGCCCATCTTATGTATCGTTTAGGTGTCATAAGAGCGGCAGATGCGCGTGTGACCGTGGCTGTTGTCGCGCGAAATGACCCCCGTCTTATGCAACACAATAGAGGCCCAAACTGCAAATGACCGCTAGTCCTACAGTAATAATCTTTGCCAGCTATCGTGGTTACGGTACACACCCCTCATGATTGCGTGGTACAATTAAACGGCAGCTGTTGTCCACTATTTTTAGTAAGCGCAAGGAAAGGTATTTAAGTGTAGTGATGATAGTGTACTTTTACCCATTTGGCCCTCTCGCTTCTCTTCAGCAGCAGCACGACCGTATCTTTGTCAAACTGTCCACATTTACAATTACTCGTACAGCGATACACCTCCCCCGTATCTTCGACAAATAATCACACCCACATATCTTTGACAGGTGCCCATCTTATGTATCGTTTAGGTGTCATAAGAGCGGCAGATGCGCGTGTGACCGTGGCTGTTGTCGCGCGAAATGACCCCCGTCTTATGCAACACAATAGAGGCCCAAACTGCAAATGACCGCTAGTCCTACAGTAATAATCTTTGCCAGCTATTGTGGTTACGGTACACACCCCACATGATTGCGTGGTACAATTAAACGGCAGCTGTTGTCCACTATTTTTAGTAAGCGCAAGGAAAGGTATTTAAGTGTAGTGCCGATAGTGTACTTTTAACCATTTGACCCTCTCGCTTTAATCTTGGAGTTTCTTCAGCTGCGCTCTTTTTTTTTTTTTGGTAAGCATGGAAGCTGTATGGTTTCACTACGTACTCCTGTGCGCCATCTGCGAGAATCTACGTCGCAAAGTATTTAAGAATCCTGGTCGCAATTCTGGTCGCGTCGATTCTCTACAACAAATGTGTTGTAATAGTCTCGTGTTTGGCGCTGCTCGAGATGTACCTGTGTTTTCAACCCCAGCAACTATAGCCAGTGACATTGATGCCCAACGACAATACTTCGCAATGTGTGAAAAAGCAGAAGAGATCGAACAATTTTTGGTGGACAATCTGTTTGAACCACATGTGTCGGAACCGGTAAAAACGGCTATGGACATACTTCTAAAGCATGGACAATTTGAAATAGAAGATATTCCGGATCACGTACCTGTTGATCTGACTATTTTGACTGGCAGACAAAAAAAAACATTTGAATTTTTTGTTGTATTATCAGGAAAGAGTATACAGGAGTTTGAGGCGTGACTTCTTCAGGGCTATACGAATGGGGGATTTGTGTTGATTTGGGTTACGGTACTGCACCTAAATCTACATGTCGCTTTGGATAATAAAATGGTCTTCGTGTGACCGTGACTGTTGTCGCGCGAAATGACCCTCGTGTTATGCAAAATAATAGAGGCTGAAACTGCAAATGACCGCTAGTCGTACAGTAATAACCTTTTATCTTTGACAGCTATGATGGTTACGGTGCACACTCCCTCATGATTGCGTGGTACAATTAAACGACAGCTGTTGTCCACTATTTTTAGTAAGCGCAAGGAAAGGTATATAAGCGCAGTGCCGATAGTGTACTTTTAACCATTTGACCCTCTCGCTTCTCTTCAGCAGCAGCACGCATTTCAGTCTCTCTCGACCACCCTTTGACGATGGCTTCATCTTCTGCTTCGCTTCAGTCGTCTGTTTCCCACGTGGAATACGAGGGAAGGAAATTATTTCATATCGGTGACCAATTTATGGTTTCCGTGCAGACATTCAAAGGAAGGACGTATATAAATGTCCGTAAATTCAACTACAACGTTAAAAAGGACACTATTTACCCCACCAAGGAGGGATTTTCGCTGAGTTCTATGGATCAGCTGGAGGCGTTTTTGACGCTGTCGTCGCAAAACATTGAGCGACTGAGCAGATTAAAAAATACTCTTAAAGAAGAGTTTGACAAGGTCGCTGGGAGTGACGACGTCGGCGATGGGGAGGTGGAGGAGGACGACAAAAAGGAAAAACTAATCGCTTCAAAAAAGAGGCGATTTTTCTCGGACTGATATGTTTGTTTGTTTGTTTGGTTTTTTTTTTTTTTTTGGTTACTGTCTGTATTTTTCCTTGTATTGTAGTTGAGTCTTTAGTTGTCTGCTTGTTAGTATTCAGCCCATTTTAGATGTAAAGTATTTAACCACTACATGTACCTTTGTTTTTTTTTTTTTGTTTTTTTTTTTTTTGGTTACTGTCCATATTTCTTTTTGTATTGTACCTACATGTGTAGTAGTCTGCTTTTAGTAGTCAGCGCATTTTATATCTGGTTTCTTTTTTTGTCAAAAAAAAAATTCAGAAAAAAAAAAATCAAAAAAAAAAGAAAGAAAAAAAAAAAAAAAAAAAAAAAAAGAAAAAAAAAAGAAAAAAAAAAGGGGATCGAATTAGCTTCACCTCCACGTGGTGATCCCTGGACAAGGCTTATTGTCAAGTATGACGACGATTTATAGCTCGTTGTTATACTTCTCTCAGCCTTGACGAAGAAAGCTAAAATTAAAGGAAAAAAAAAATAAATAAGAACCCACACACACATTTTCCCTTCCCTTTTTCCTAACTCTTCACTTCTCAATACGTTTCTTTAAGAGAGAAAAGAAAATACATATAAAAATAATCGCAACACAGACAAGCTTTCATTTACCTTTCAAGTATTCGACCCAGCAACATTATGGACACGCATCATAAAGGCATCATACAAAAATCGTGGCGTTTACTGGTGGCGCATATACGCGACCCGGCTACATTGGTAGATGATTTGGTGCAACGACGGGTTTTAACACGCCCAATGGCGAGTCGTATCCTGCAAAGTACGACTGTTAAAGAAGACCAAACCAGAACCTTGTTAGATATACTGATGAGACGAGGGTTAAACGCCTTTCATCATTTTCAAGAAAGTTTACTTGCTGCGGGAGAAACGCAGGCTTTAGACGGGATGTTATCAGTCATGGCTGCTGAAACTAGGAGCACAGACAGAACACCACCGCCACCGCCAGCACTACCACCACCTGCGTACGACGAACTGTTTCCAAAATGTGTAAATTTTGGAACAAGCTGTGACGCGTATCTTTTAACGCCTACTCATAAACCGTACTGCACCCGGTGTTTTGAACGCATAGCCCAGAGACAAAGTCGCGATACGTATGAACACGGACGCTTAGAAACAAGTGTATTTCGCCATTTGTTTAAAAAAAAGAAAAAATAAGATCTGTATTGTGTCATGTTTATGTGCAAGTCAGAAATTGTTTATTTTAATGACCTGTTTAAAGTACCCTGAGCCAATCTATTTCATTACGGGAACCGCGTGTACTTTTTCGTTTAAATAAAACGTCACATAATACAGTGGTCCTCTCGTTATTGTATTTGCGTGTAAATGCGCGTTGTATCGGTGTTTGGCCATCGTGCCTTTGCCGTGTTGTGTATGTGGCGGAGCATATTCATACAATTCGTTAGCTTGGTCAATTACATTCATACTATCAGTCGCCTTAGATATCACAGCTATGACATGTCCTACAGTAATATTCTTTTATCTTTGACAGCTATCATGGTTACGACATGCACCCCTCCGGCCCGCATGGTACAAGAGCTATCATACGCAGTAATATTACACATACCGGGCTGATTGGTACTTACGCATACGATAGGGAGTCACTACGCACGCTATCTGGTAGATCATTGGGCAGTGTCTATTAGCCACGCCCACACCACGACTGTTGGCGTTAGCAGTTACAGATTACAGCTGTAGTTTTACCGGCTGACCACGACCACGCATCATATAATTATATCTGAGGCGTCTTGCTATCCGAGTAGTCGGGTTGACCGCTTGACTGGCTTCTGTACCTTACACTACCCTGGTACTACACTTGTGTGAACACTTGTTTCTAACAGTCCTGTGTTGATCATGGCGACAACAAAAACAGACATGGCGATATCCAAACAGGTAAGGTTTTGTCTTATATGTATTATGTTAAAAAAAAAAGAAAAAAAAAGCAGTACTTCTTCGGAAGAAAAACTATACGAAACAACATTTTTTTTTTGTCCGCCAGAATCATACGTGCTCCGAATGTGGAAAATTGTTTTCCCACCGGAGAAACCTGACACGCCATGTCGATGGGGCGCATCGTAACATACGACCCTTCAACTGTGAGCAGTGTGGCCAAATCTTTAAGCGCCAGCAACACCTGGCTTACCATGTAAAAATGCATCAGCGCCACGTCGATGCCCAGGCTGCTTGCAGTCACAAGCGAAAAGCTTCATCCACCTCCCACGTTCCCTTGAAAAAAAGACTCAGTACAGCTGAAAGAGAAAAACGGCTCTTAGATGATTTACCCGCGAAAAAGAAAAAAGTCTATGAAAAACATTTCGAGTCGATACGAACGCACGAGCGGCTCGGTAAAACCCAGTCGGTATACACCTATTTTTGGGATCCCAGGTCGGATTTGCCAAACTGGGAAAAAGAAAATCTTATGGAAATGTTTAATCATCAAAAGAAACGTTTCAAAATTAATTTTTCTCATTCTTTTCTTTTGGAACATAAAGAGACAGGAGATCTCTCTTTCTTTCACGCGTCTACCAACAACCACAGTGCTTTAGAGCGACCCCGTTTGATCCAATCCAAACAAGATTTTCTGTCTTTTTTAGACGACATTCAGGACCACGATATTTTAAGTCAAGTTCAGAAAGAACGACCTGATTCCAAATATTCTGTCAACGCTATCATGTCAACTTCCTTCTACATCAATCCTCTCTCTGACTTTCCCATCGGGTGAGTCCTCACGACTCAGGAAAGTGGAGGCGGAACCAACATGGGTTTCAAAACCGATGGAAAACCGATCTTCACTTACACACAAAAACGCAAATCTCTTTCGTTCTTCTACATCAAACGGGTGGTTGCCTCTGATGGCATTTCAACGTTCCCCACTTCCGTTTAGTTTATTGTGATAAAAAAAGCCGTTTTTCTTCTTTTGTGTACTGAAAAAAAAATTGTTTTTGGCCAGTTGAAATAGCCCACCTCCTCGCGGTACTGGCTGGATGGTTCTTCGTTTCATGCCAAAAAGTCATGATCCTAAGAGTCAACTAACGGGCATTTTCTTCTTCTTTAAAACACAGTGCTTAATAAAATGTGTTTCTATGTTTGCAGAAGAACCGGGTTGCTCCATCCACGTGTGTAATGTGTGTGTGGTTGACCAGTGTTGATACCTGGCAATCTGCAGGCTTGCAAACGTGAAAAAAAAGTGCTTCCTCGTTCCTGTTAATACATGCTGGAATAAGGTAGAAAGACACCAACTGTTGTCGGTTTGGCTTATCTCTGACAATGTTGTAGCCATGGTCTAAATGGAGAAGCGCTGACCGCCGTCACTTCCGGAGCTCCCTGTTTCCCCATTTATCTTGTATTACTTCACTGGTACACCCTAACAGTTCAGGTTATAAGGTCACGTCCTGATGTGATATGGTCGTGTCCTAAAGTTTACGTCATAAGGTTGACAATGCTGTCGCTATGACCTAAATGGAAATCGTTTATCGTCATTTCATGAGCTCCGTGTTCCCCCATTCATCTTGTATTATTTCACTGGCCCAGTCTAACAGTTCAGGTTATGCGGCTCCCGGCTCCCTACCTAAACGGGAGGCGCTGACAGCTGCTACTTTATGATCTCCCTGTATTACCTCACTGGCGGCTATGGCCGTGATCTCAGGTTAAGGTCAAATGGCTCCCGGTCTCCCTACCTAAATAGGGAGGCGCTGACAGCTGCTACTTTATGATCTCCCTGTATTACCTCACTGGAGGCTATGGCCGTGATCTCAGGTTAAGTCCCGTTCTCCCTACCTAAATAGGGAGGCGCTGATAGCTGCTACTTTATGATCTCCCTGTATTATCTCACTGGAGGCTATGGCCGTGATCTCAGGTTAAGGTCAAATGGCTCCCGGTCTCCCTACCTAAATAGGGAGGCGCTGACAGCTGCTACTTTATGATCTCCCTGTATTACCTGACTGGAGGCTATGGCCGTGATCTCAGGTTAAGGTCAAATGGCTCCCGGTCTCCCTACCTAAATAGGGAGGCGCTGACAGCTGCTACTTTATGATCTCCCTGTATTACCTCACTGGAGGCTATGGCCGTGAGGTCACGTCCTTAACCTGAGGTCACGTCCTTAGCCTCAGGTCATAGCCCTAACCTGAGGTCACGTCCTCAGGTCACAGCCTTATAACTTCAGGTCATGCCCTTAACCTTATGACGTAAACTTTAGGAAACGACCCTATAAAATCAGGGCTTCACCTTATAACCTGATCATGAAGTGACAGCTGTCAGCGCCTCCCTATTTAGGTAGGGAGACCGGGAGCCATTTGACCTTAACCTGAGATCACGGCCATAGCCTCCAGTGAGGTAATACAGGGAGATCATAAGCATTTTCTTCTTCTTTAAAACACAGTGCTTAATAAAATGTGTTTCTATGTTTGCAGAAGAACCGGGTTGCTCCATCCACGTGTGTAATGTGTGTGTGGTTGACCAGTGTTGATACCTGGCAATCTGCAGGCTTGCAAACGTGAAAAAAAGTGCTTCCTCGTTCCTGTTAATACATGCTGGAATAAGGTAGAAAGACACCAACTGTTGTCGGTTTGGCTTATCTCTGACAATGTTGTAGCCATGGTTTAAATGGAGAAGCGCTGACCGCCGTCACTTCCGGAGCTCCCTGTTTCCCCATTTATCTTCTATTACTTCACTGGTACACCCTAACAGTTCAGGTTATAAGGTCACGTCCTGATGTGATAGGGTCGTGTCCTAAAGTTTACGTCATAAGGTTGACAATGCTGTCGCTATGACCTAAATGGAAATCGTTTATCGTCATTTCATGAGCTCCGTGTTCCCCCATTCATCTTGTATTATTTCACTGGTCCAGTCTAACAGTTCAGGTTATGCGGCTCCCGGCTCCCTACCTAAATAGGGAGGGGCTGACAGCTGCTACTTTATGATCTCCCTGTATTACCTCACTGGCGGCTATGGCCGTGATCTCAGGTTAAGGTCAAATGGCTCCCGGTCTCCCTACCTAAATAGGGAGGCGCTGACAGCTGCTACTTTATGATCTCCCTGTCAGGTTATAAGGTCACGTCCTGATGTGATAGGGTCGTGTCCTAAAGTTTACGTCATAAGGTTGACAATGCTGTCGCTATGACCTAAATGGAAATCGTTTATCGTCATTTCATGAGCTCCGTGTTCCCCCATTCATCTTGTATTATTTCACTGGTCCAGTCTAACAGTTCAGGTTATGCGGCTCCCGGCTCCCTACCTAAATAGGGAGGGGCTGACAGCTGCTACTTTATGATCTCCCTGTATTACCTCACTGGCGGCTATGGCCGTGATCTCAGGTTAAGGTCAAATGGCTCCCGGTCTCCCTACCTAAATAGGGAGGCGATGACAGCTGCTACTTTATGATCTCCCTGTATTACCTGACTGGAGGCTATGGCCGTGATCTCGGGTTAAGGTCAAATGGCTCCCGGTCTCCCTACCTAAATAGGGAGGCGCTGACAGCTGTCACTTCATGATCAGGTTATAAGGTGAAGCCCTGATTTTATAGGGTCGTTTCCTAAAGTTTACGTCATAAGGTTAAGGGCATGACCTGAAGTTATAAGGCTGTGACCTGAGGACGTGACCTCAGGTTAGGGCTATGGCCTGAGGCTAAGGACGTGACCTCAGGTTAAGGACGTGACCTCAGGGCCTTGACCTGAGGCTAAGGACGTGACCTCAGGTTAAGGACGTGACCTCAGGGCCTTGACCTGAGGCTAAGGACGTGACCTCAGGTTAAGGTCAAACGGCTCCCGGCTCCCTGGGGGTTGAGGGGTCGCAACTTATACTACTCACCATGACCTGATTCAACGAGGTTGCTCCCCTTAGATGAGGGTTTATCGTGAATTTATCACACGTACATCGGAGTGCAACAGGCGATAGAAATTCTTAGTCTATCAAGTTTGGTGAAATTAAATCTGAGTTTAGTTTTTCCACAAATAGTGTTTGAAATATGAGACCGACAGCATTAAAGTGGATTGACACAAATAACAACAAGTAAACTGGTATACATGTATACCCGAGCGAAGCCCGGTACTCTGCTAGTTGTAAGATAATTTTCTGTATGTAAGTAATTGTATTTTGCGATCAGAGTGTTTGGGTGTCAGTGAATCTGGGGCCAGATTGCTCACCGACCGTGCGGCACGCACCGTATACACAACATGCTTTTTTTTATGGCCGGGGTCCTGGACATGTACGTGCAACATTCAGATGGAAATGTGCCGGCAGACAGCAAGGAGGTCTGTTTAGAGTTGATTTTGACAGGGGATTTGGTCAAGTGGTTAAGGCATCCGACTTCGGATCCTGAGCTGCATGGTTCGAGTCTCCGGTGGGCAGGAATATGGTTGGTTTTTCCATACCACATCGAGTCAAATCCGTGTGCAGACTCGTTTACGGTGCCTGTCTCGCCTTCGTGTACACACGCATTCACAAATATCAAGTGTGCACGCTAAAAATCCCACGTTCATCTTTCGAAGAAGAGTAGGCTGTGGCCGGTGACGTGGTAAAACAGAAATACTGTCGCACGCACCAGAGTGAATAGCAGGGTGGAGGTTTGCACATAAAGTAGCGCTTAGCGGCAGCAGGCTTTCACTGCTTCGTCCTCCAGACCTGCGGCGCCATGAGCATCTCAGTAGAGATGGATACGTGCGCCGAGGAGAAGTATACCATACCATACCATACCATACCATACCATACCATACCATACCATTTTTTTTTTTTTTGGGGGGGGGGGGGGGTAGGGGGGGGGGGGGGGGGGGGGGGGAGGGGTCATAGTTCACTACTCACCTCGAGCAATAGCAATAACAGCAATAGATAGATAAAAACAAAATTGGATTTATTCGTTGGGTCTCTGAGTCACGTTCACTTTCTCTTATGACAATGTTCAAGGAAAGTGTCTCGTGTGCTGGAAATCGGGGGAAACCCACATACATTTGTTTTCGGCAGACGGACTCTAATTGACAAACACATGATTCCTATAACAAGGTGTAAATGAAGGCTGCGTGTACCTGTACGTCAACGTCTTGAGGGTGCACTCCAGGTGGTAGGGAAACTCTGCAACATCAGTGAATACAAGGTTAAAAAACACTTATAGCTTCCGGGCCATGTAGCAAGCATTCCACAAAATACAGTACAGAATGTTTGCCCCCTTTTTAAAGGTGTGTGAAGAGTTTAAAAAAAGAAAAAAGAAAAAAAAAAGGGCCATCTTGGGCTGTTTGTTGCCTTTGTAAATACGTTCCATGCCAGATAATAATCCAGTATACTTACTGGCCCCGTAGTGTAGTGGTTAACACTTCGGACCGGGTTCGAGCCCAAGCAAGCGGGATTTTTCATACCTAGGTCGGCTCCTACCCAGAGCGGGTGTGCTATGGGCCCAATGGGGAGGCTGTTGCCACACAGCCGAGATTCACCCACTTCACGGATGAGACTTTGGGGGTGCTTCCCTAGGTATGACACGTCTTATGATGTGGATGACTACACGGCCGGCACCGCAGGTGCCGTAGTTCCCGGGCCTGGTTAATGCCGGGATATTAATGACGGGAAGCGTGGAATGCGGCCCTGTTCCGCGGTCCCAAACCACACGGACCTCCATAGCATCATCTTACCACCATCCTCATCTCCATCATCATGCATAATAAAAATTGTCCCAGCTTCCGAGCCCTCCGTGGATTCTACCCGTTACCTGGGAGGAACACCACCAGAACTGGCAAAAGAGTTGGGGCAGCAAAAAAAAAAAAAAAAAAACCACAAAAAAAAAACCCCAAACCAGAATACCTTTCTTTAACATTGAGACTTTGAGCCTCTGTGTTCCTAATGGGTCTTAAGATGGAAAATACTACCTACAAAGCTCCAAGGCTGATTGTCAAATGAAGAGATGTTCATTATGGCCACTGTGACTTCGCAGCTTCTAATTGTAGCGAAATATAACTTTCTCTGGCCTAACGCTTCCATGACTGCACTACACGCCGATCGACAAAGTCGCTAAAAATAGCCCTCACCAATCAGAGCTGTTTGGTTGGTCTTCAGTCCGCAACCAAATAACACAGAACATATAATAATAATAAAAATAATAATAAGTATTGTATAGGCGCTTTACCCAATTTCATGAATCGGCTCAAAGCGCCGCGAACTGAACCCAACGCTTACGTGAATCACACGCATTCTCTCACACACTGGACATAAACACATTACAATCACGTGGTGCGAACGGTCAGCTCAGCTACCTAAATATCGGAATTTAGAATTGCATTTATTTATCAAATTTGGTGGGTTGAACATTTCCAAATTTGAGGGGGAGGAAGCCGGAGTACCCAGAGAGAACCCC
>JACVVK020000809.1:70000-91434 GCA_018292915.2 Batillaria attramentaria
GGGTTCGAGTCCCAGCCGAAGCAAGCGGGATTGTTCCTACCTAGGTCGGCTCCTACCCAGAGCGGGTGTGCTATGGACCCAACGGGGAGGATGTTGCCACACAGCTGAGTCTCACCTACTTCACGGGTGCGACTTTGGGGGTGCTTCCCTTTGTATGATGTGGATGATGGTTAATGCCGGGATATTTATGACAGGAAACGAGGAATGTGGCTCTGTCCCGCAGTCCCAAACCATACGGACCTCCATAGCATCATCTTACCATCATCCTCATCTCCATCATCATGCATAATTTTTTTTTAAATTGCCCTAGCTCCCGAGCCCTCCTTGGATTCTACCCATTACCTGGGAAGAACACCACTGGAGCTGGTATCGAGTTAGGGCAGCAAAATAAATAAATAAATAAATAAAAAAATATAAAAAAATAAATAAATACTAAGAATTTCTGATTTGTTTCCAAGAATCATTCAGAAAATGTGTAAATTTCCGTAATAAGTGCGTTCATTTTGAAAATTGACAAAATTACAACAACAAAAAAAGCAAGAAGGAATCCCTTTAAAACTTTGTGTTTAAGAAAATTTCTTTTTCTTCGAGCGCTTTCTAAATATGGTTCATGATAAAATCCCACAGAGAAATGCTAACGTGAACCACATACACCCGCTGAGACGCTTTAAGCACGGCTAAAGAACACATTTTCCCATCAATTCTATGCTTACAAATTGTTCTCAACTCCTTTGGTAGACGTCTCTAAAATCATACCACTCCGACACCTGATAACTGCTTGTAGGAGTATTTGAATTTTACCCGGCTCGCCTAGCCTGTAAACGGCAATGTATACTTGTATATAAAGCGTGTCTCGACCGTACAGGCGAGCTCACAATCGGAGCTGTTCAAAATATAATTTGGCTTCTGTGAAGCCTTGTAAATGTGGGTGGGTGGGTGGGTGTTTGGGGGTTTAACGTCCTTTTCCACCACATAGGGTGATATCAAAGACGGGGCAACGATGAAAAAGCCTACACAAGTATTTGGCCCCAGCCGGGATCGAACTCACGACCCGAGCATTAGAAGTCCAACGCTCTACCATTCGACCACCCCGGCTCTCCTTGTGAATGTGGAATAGGATACTTTAATTACAGTCTCAAACGTGGTTCATGGGAAGCTCGTCTCAGCCAGAAAGTAGGCTATGAGGTACATGGGAAGCTCGTCTCAGCCAGAAAGTAGGCTATAAGGTACACCTACCTGTGCTTTTACTGCTGTGGTGCAGATCGCCAGCACTATTGTCAGTGTCCGCAGACTCATCATAGAGCTAGACTGTGTGCTTTGCCGCATCAGGATTGTTCTCTGTGAACTGAAATAGGAGAACATGCATCATTCATTGTCAAATCCCTTTCTCACCCTCCTTCCCACTGTCTGTCGGTCCGATCTCCCTCTCTCTCTCTCTCTCTCTCTCTCTCTCTCTCTCTCTCTCACACACACACACACACACACACACACACACACACACACACACACATGATTAAAAAGCAAAAAAGACAAATGGACATAAAAACTCAGATTCACGCTTTGTTTTTCAATTCTCTCTCTCTCTCTCTCTCTCTCTCTCTCTCTCTCTCACACACACACACACACACACACACACACACACACACACACCTTTTAGGTCTTTCGGTACAAGGGCACCTATAATCACCAGATATATATGTGGTTGTTAGAGACACGGCGCGAAACTGAGTTTGATAAATAAACCGCTTGCCCCTCATTAGAAATTCCCTTTTTACTGCAGTGAATGCCTGTGCGTCACGGTATGAGTGCACCCGACGTCCAGAAACTAGGACCTCATCCGTAGCACGCATGAGGAAGAATATCAAGTTACGTAGCCAAAAACAAAAAAAACAAAAAAAACCGTACCGTCAGTAGAACACGAGACTACTACTTAAATGCCGCTAATACCACAGGAAAAGAAAATATTGTCAAATTGTGACCTGCCAAACAGTCCATGTCGCAATTCCACCTCCTTGTCGGGCTGAGTCCCAAACTTCTTCGTGTACCACACTCCTGGGCCCATTCATATAACGCTGTACGCTGTCAACCATTTCAAATCATGCTTGCCTTGTCCTTTCTCGGCTTGGCAGTGAGCGTGACATGCTCCTGATCCTCGATTCGTGTGCGTCAGTTAGTACAGTGCACGCAGCTTCATATCAGTGTGTGTTGACGAGCTGGGACCGCCTACAGGCACCCAAATTGCGCGGATAAAAAATGGAGTACAGGCGCCAAATTCTGTGATATTCGCAGTACACGGAGACAGTTACTGTACCGCTAAACGAGATTTTTGTCAAGCGGTCGGCTGACGACACCAGTAAGTAGAGGTACGGTGCACGGTCCTTCAAAAGTGCAGCCCCCAAACTGTGGAACTCTCTTCCTGAGTCAGTGCAGGGTGGGTGTTTGGGAGTTTTACGTCCGGGATTCGAACTCACGACCCGAGTCAGTGAAGGAGGCAGTCAGCCTGACTCATCTCTTCAGTGCCTCACCCCAGTAACTGGGGAGTCGGGATAGCCGAATGGTAGAGCGTTGGCCTTTCAGTGCTCGGGTCGTGAGTTCGAATCCCGGCGTGGGCAAAATATTTGTGCTGGCAAAATATTTCTCGTTGCCCCGTCTTTGATATCACCCATACGTGGTGGAAAAGGGCGTTAAACTCCCAAAAAACCCACCCCCACCCACCCCAGTAATTATCTGCACCTTTTTGGCTCACTTGTGTGACAAAGTGAGTATGTAATACCCCTCCGTCGTCTCTGTGTGTGTGTGTGTGTGTGTGTGTGTGTGTGTCTGTGTGTGTGTGTGTGTCTGTCTGTCTGTCTGTCTGTCTGTCTGTCTGTCTGTGTCTGTCTGTCTGTCTGTGGGTGTGTCCGCAGTAAACCTTAACATTGGCCTTTTCTCAAAATCTACAAACAGCAGAAACAAACTTGGCAATATCAAACTTGGCATAATGATATTCACTGATATGCTTTTCACTTACAGATCTCATTTGAATGACCATGACCAAAGGTCAAGGTCACAGAAGCTGTCTATTGTCATTTGCCGTTTTCTTAGGAACTATGAACACAAGAGACACCTTACTTCAGGATAGCTAAAGATAAGAGCTTTACAAACATACTCTTTTGAGTGCCCTTTGACCCATCTCACAAGTGAGCCAAGGAGGCTTTGCTCCTCTAGTTTGTTTTTACACTATCTTTCTTTTAAAACCTCTCCGTAAGCGCCGTGAGCACTCAGTTAGGGTGCAGCCGTGCGCTACACCAAAAGTCTCCATCATCATCATCATCATCAAAAATACACTCTCACGGAAAAAAAATGATTCCTCCTTGCACAGCTTAGTTCAATACAGGGCCGCGTCAAAAGGTGTATGTCCTCGCTATACACAAACTATATCCCGGACACACTGGTTGTTCGTTATGTTTTACACTGCCAACGCCCTGACACGTTGTTTTGACTATGCTTCACTCGAAGCCGAGTGCAGGCGAAACCGACAGGCGTCAGTCAAAGCCCCGCTGTTGAATATTAAGCGATATATCTATACACCTCCTCTGCAGTTGAAACACGACCAGTATCGCCTGTCACCAGATAAGGAAGAGTCCCCTTCACACACCCGACACACTAAACATATTGCGTCAAGCCTTTCGGTTTCACTGTGAATTGACAGGGTTGGCTTTGTGAGTCTGTGTGCGTGTGTGTTCGTGTCAGCGGTGTGAAATGTAATTACGCAGCACAGATGATTTCCACCTCTCATTGCCTCAGCTTGGCTGGACGAGTGTAGGGTGTGAAAACGAGGAGAGGTGGTGTTTCGCATAGACTGAAGAAGAGTGGGTGGGTGGGTGTTTAGGAGTTTAACGTCCTTTTCCACCAAGTGATATTAAAGACGGGGCAACGAGAAAAAGACCAGCACAAATATTTGGCCCCAGCCGGGATTCGAACTCACGACCCGAGCATTGAGAGTCCAATGCTCTACCATTCGACCACCCCGGCTCCCGACTGAAGAAGACCAGGCGATGTCAAGTGGTGAAAGGACCTAAGTGCCTTTCACCTCCATGGAGCTTAGGATCCTTTGCTAAATGCCAGTAGAAACGCCGACTGTGGCATATAATTATTCTATTTTGACGGACACAGCTCGAGTTCCATCTTTGTCAAGGACTATGCATGCGATTCACTTCTCTTTACTGATGCTGTTTGAATAATTGAGACGTCCAGTTGTACATGTACTGATATCGGGGGACCACACACACACACACACACACACACAGACGCACATCAGCACATCGTTTTCACTGCCGGCACTTCGCACGAGAAACTCCCTCTCCCTCTCTCTCGTTCTCCCTACCTCACCCCCCTCACTCTCTCTCTCTCTCTCTCTCTCATGCTTGGATACCGGGTTTGAATCCGTTGGTGGGGATGAATGTAGTTGGGATAATTTCCTGATAGGTCATTGCGGTATAATATTGTTATAATGTCGCAATGCTCAAATGGAGCCTCCCTTTCCTCACAAATAGCCTGACAGCCTTGATGGATGTTCAGTCACGCGCTCGCTAAATGTAGTTTGGTTAGCAGGAAGTGTGCGTGTGTGTGTGTGTGTGTGTGTGTGTGTGTGTGTGTGTGTGTGTGTGTGTGTGTGTGTGTGTGTGTGTGCATATTTGTTGGTATGAGTGCGGGAGTACGCGCATTGAGTTACTTTGTGAGAATTTTGCGCTATATACGTACAATTCATTATTATTATTATTATTATGTTACTTTTAACCCCCTGCTCACCCCATTTCTTTGTACAAAGCATACCACAACACACGAAAAACAGTCTAAACATTATTTTTTTTTTAAATTTACCTCAAAACCTCGTAACACCGCTGAGAAAAAACCAAAACCACCCTCTTTCTGAGCTCTATCGCTGTTCGCCAGATAGAAGGCTGTTTCAGTTGGCCATAGTGACCATTTTCGTGACTTTGTGGCTCCTGATATTAGAGAAATTACTATTTTCCTCCAGCCTACGTTCCATTCCTGAACAGACAAATCTTGAAACAGCCGCCAGTCAGCACCGTCTAATTGGTTCTCAGTCTACACGACACAAATTCTACACGACACAAATTCTGCACGACACAAGTTCTACACGATACAAATTCTACAAGACACAAATTCTACACGACACAAATTCTACACGACACGCTCATCTGACCATATAGATAGAAATGTTTTGGAATGTTAGTCACGACTTTGAAGTTCTTATATACTTGGCATACAGGCAATATCATCGTCACATGCCACGTATGTTTTGATTTGTTTATCATGTGTACTTTTCTCTTCTTCGTTTCCTTTAGATAGTTAATACTTTTGTTTGTCTCCCCCCCCCCCCCCTGTTTTGATGTTGTCTTTTTCTTTCTTTTTTCTTCCTTTAACGTAGAATAGCAGGACAGCTTGTAAGATAGGCAGCAATGCCTAAATGCTCTATCCTGAATTTAAAAAAAAACCGTTTCATCATCATCATCATCATCAGTCCGCAACCAAACAACGTCGTCTGCCCAGTAGGCGGCACACTTCTACACTTCATTAATGCCTGCCAGACTCAGTCACCACAATACTGTGACCCAAGTGACTGATTTTGATTCAAAGATTAAGCACGGGGCGGTCGGTGGTCTAGTGGTTAAGAGGCTTGTCACCAATGCGAGAGGTCGAGGGTTCGAGTCCCACTCGGGGCAAAGAATTTTTCCTTCTCGTATGTGGCACCGTTCATTCGGGCCGATCGTCGGGGGTTTTCTCCGGGTACTCCGGCTTCCTCCCCCCTCTGCTTTGGAAATGTTCAGCCCACCAAATTTGAAAAGTAAATGCGATTCTAAATTCCGAAATTTAAATAGCTGAACTAACCCTTCGCACCACGTGATTGTAATGTGTTTACTGATGTCCAGTGTGTGAGAGAATGCGTGTGATTCACGTAAGCGTGCGTGTTGGGTTCAGTTCGCTTTGAGCCCATTCACGAAATTGGGGAAAGCATCTATACAATACTCGTTATTATTACCACACGCTGTTGTACGCTTGTCGTACGTAATAAGACTTTCACAAACACGGCACACAAAGAACAGCCGCCAAAGGGGCATTGAAACAAAGACAATACAAACAGTAGAGTGAAACACTCCCACCCTTACCTTCACGAAAGCAGCCTCCCCTCCTGCTGTGCCTCCTTCCCGGTTTGGGACACACGCCTGCACCTTTTATACTGCCTACTTTTTAATAGTGTGCCTGTCATCGTTTCCGGCTAAATTCATTTTCGTCAGGCCAACAACGAAAGACAACAAAAAGAAGAATAACCCGTTATTCACGTTTTTTTGTCATGGTTGAGTGAATTGGACGAAGCCCTGTAATCACAAACGCAGATATTGCACGCTATCTGTCTCCCTTATCTGATAAAAACACACATAGGCCTAACTGTCACTCCCTTTGATGAGCTGTGGAAATTGCTGTATCATGAATTACTATTGCTGTGTTTCATTCTTCTTCAAACAATATGGACAGGGTAACGTAGTCTGGTTTCAAATTGGAACTGCACTCCGAAAAGGTTTGGTCCTGGGTTTGCAATAAGTCCCGTTCGGTCCAGCTCATGCTGAACATGATGGTGTGCTTCAATTCACAAACGCAGTCTCGACAGGTAACGCATTTTGGTGTCAAATTGGATGTGTATTCCAGGACTGGTTTGTACTGCGTTTCCGGTGAGTCTCCAGATTTCGGTCGAACGCACCGGGAACCTGTTGACTACACAGTCGGGCACGATATAGAACTGTTCCGTGCACGAACGGGAAAGAGAGCTGGAGGGAGGGGACGGGCGGAGGGAGGAGGAAGTGTGTGTGTGTGTGTGTGTGTGTGTGGCGATGGGGGGGGGGGGGGGGGGAGGGGAGGTGAGGAGGATGGGGGTGGTGGTGTCAGGAGGTCGGATTTCATCCCTGTCGAGTCTGAGTACTTAGTACATAATCACCTCCCTCGGAATATTGTAGTCATGACAAACACCAGCAAGTGTGTGTGTGTGTGTGTGTGTGTGTGTGTGTGTGTGTGTGTGTGTGTGTGTGTGATATCATGATCGTGCGTGCGTGCTGTCATGCTGGTGTGTGTTTTCAGCCTACATTCCTAAAAAAAAAACCAATTATATTCTATTTTCTGGTAGTTACATTTATGAGCTGCACCGCACAATAATAATAACAGACACTCATTGCGTTCAAAGTGCCTGGTAATTTCTTCTCAATCATCGGCAGCTGACAAACTATCAGACTATTCACGTCAGTAGCATCACATGCAGCTGTTAACACGTTGTTAAGTATGTACCAGCATAGAGTTTGCTTTGGTGTCAACGAGTGGATGACACAAATGTTCAGTGCGACGCTAACAGGGGCGGATAGTTATTAGTGTTGTCCCTTTTTTGACCTTCAATGTGACAGACACAGGTGAGGCCCTGAGGAAAGATATAACAAAGATAAAAGTAATGAAAAAATGCTTTATTGCCTGACGTGTTGATTACATAAAAGCGATATTAAGTACCAGTCTCTTCTAAAGGCATAGTTTCTCTCGCCCCCTCTGTGTGTGTGTGTGTGTGTGTGTGTGTGTGTGTGTGTGTGTGTGTGTGTGTGTGTGTAAATTAACAGGTAAACGAACCAAGGTGATCACCAACGACAAACGCAATCATGTCAAAGATTCCGTTTCCGGAATCAATTTCCTCTGTCAAGTATAGACATCGGTTTTGCGTCACCGACTTCATGACCAATAATATCGCCTTGGCATCACAACGCATGCGCAGCAGGAGCCGATAGCCTTGACACCTGATGACCCTTGTGGCAACGAGGCTCCAAGAAATGCCTGACACTTCACTTCCCGGTCCCTTTGTCTGTGAACAAACAAACAATGTGAAGAAGTTTTTCCTGAGGAATCCCAGAGGCCGAACGGAAAAAAAGAAGAAGAAGTTATTTAACTCATTCCGTACCCGGATTACCACTACAGTTGGAACAGTTTGTTTACATTTTACCTCTCTTTCAGTATCTACTGTGAGGGTTTCCTTGGCAAGCCGCCGAACATAATACTAATGATAACAGTAATAATGATAATAATAATAACACACACACACACACACACACACACACACACACACCCGGCACACTCACACTCATGCACGCACGCACACCGCAATTGCACGCAAATTGGCTTGCTTGTAAAGTTGGTGTTACTGTTTACGTTCTATATAAAAGCTGTATTAACTTTTTAAAAAATTATTGGCAATATTTGTTTAAAAAAAGAAGAAAGTAGAAAAAATAAAGATTAAAACAAAGGGGAAAAAATAGTATGGGTATTGAAGGGACGTGGGAACATAAAAAGGTTTGATCGTCTCATCGTTTGACCAACATTTGACACTTTTGGGACCAGAACTTGACATGTTTTTACTGTGACTGGCGAGGCTCAGTGCTTTTCAGTGCTCAGTCAGCCATGACCTTTTCCTATCCCCCCCCACACACACACACACTTTCCCCGCACCCATTCCAATCAACATACATGTACCAACATATCCCTTGGTCAATGGCCGTTGATAGCCTTTTCTAGGGAATACACAATCAGCATTAAGCAATAATTATAACTGCACTTACCTCTAATAAGCTGCGCCCCACCGCCCTTTCCACTGCTGGCATATACAGGCCACATACCATAGATGCAAATTTGGAGGAAAACGCTTGGTATTCCTCTTACAGATAAGGTTGCAGATGACACTCTAGAAATGCTTTAAAATTCAGCACACCCCCCCCCCCCCCAAAAAAAAAAAAAATAAAATAAAAAATAAAATAATATAAAAAAAAATAAAAAAATCACAAAAATCAGGCAGCCATAGACTCACGTGTAGAGTAAATTTCAACAAATTCCAATATTCCGTTTGTTTGGCAATGTTGGCAGCGACCACATACCCCCTCATTCCACGGTCGTCTGCTGGCTCCTGTGCCATCCGCGCATGAATACTAATAGTCCACAAGCCAGGCTCATTTTTCCCTAATTTTACTATTACAGTGTACCTGGCATGAAACTTGTTTACAAAGCCAACCAAAAGCACCAGATTGCCATTTTACTCTGCACACAAATTTTAAAAGGGGCAAAGATTTTCTGCTGTATTTAGCGTAGTTGTTACTACGTGACCCGGAAGCTATTACTGGTCTGTAAGGTGTTAACTCATTTCATCCGCGGTACGACTACAGTCGACACAGTTCGTTTACATAACACCTCCCCTTCCAACATGTCTGCCGTTAGGTTTCGTTGGCAACCCGCCGAAGGGTTTAAGATATTCAAGGTAAAGTACAACATACAATCAACACTTCGTTTAAATATAAAATTTAGCCCACTTGGTGCAATGTTACCACGTGACCCAGGTCGCTTGTGCCAGACGTATAATGGTAGTTCGAGTGTGGAAAGGGTTAAGCCGTGCAGCCAGTCATCTGGTACCCGGATGGACACGTGACCGACCGATGTGTGCCGCGCCCCAGCCTCGACTCCTGCGGCGCCACCACACGGCAGTTGATCAGCAAACAGCGAAGGTTGTGGCCCCTGTTACGTGCACGCCATTATAATGAGGACAGCTTCATGTCATGCAAGACAAACCTATTAATTAGTTGGTTAGTTAGGGCTTAACGCCGCGCAAGCAATAAAGACTATATTTCGCGGCTAATCAAGGTCCTTCTTCGCCAGACTAAAATAAAAAGGAAGACAATAAGATAAGTGTTAATTCTACCGTTGAAAAATAAAGTTTCATTGTCATTGTCTCTCTCTCTCTCTCTCTCTCTCTCTCTCTCTCTCTCTCTCTCTCTCCAAGCAAAGCAGATAACAACTAGTACACTCACTATGCCAGATGAAAATTGAAAATTAGGTCAAAATGACAATCTTCTGCAAGGCGTGTCGTCTTCAAAAGGTCACCAGAAGTACGTTAGATAAGGAATTCGAAACTTGGGGTCAGAATATAAGCTGCAGACTTGTCTTGCTTCCAAACTTTGCCAAAACATGGCAACGTGGGCAGTCCTTCTGGTTTTACTGCCTGTATTTGCAGTCCAGCAGGAACTGTTCCAGAATCCGGGGTTCGAATCCCCGCTGTCCGGGCACTGGGAGGGAGTGGGGTTCACTCTCACCAGAACTTCGGACGCGCGCAGCGGATCGAGCGCGATAAAATGCAGTGACAGGTACAGCAGTGACTGAGTCAAGTCAAGTTTGAGTGTCTGTGGGCATTTTATTTTGAGGAGGGGGGAGGGGGACTTTTAGCCAGTCGGCATTTGAATGAACTGTTTGTTTGTTGATTGGCTGGTTAGTTGACAACTTGGTGGTTGGTGATCGATGTTTAGTTTTGACGTCGTGTGGTGTGTTGTGATGTGGTGTGGTGTGGTGTGGTGGTGTGATGTGACGTGACGTGACGTGTGTGGTGACGTGACGTGACGTGACGTGACGTGACGTGATCTGATCTGACGTGATCTGATGTGATGCGTTGCGTTGCGTTGTGCTGTGTTGTGCTGCACTTTGTGTTGTGTTGTGTTGTGTTGTGTTGTGTTGTGTTGTGTTGTGTTGTGTTGTGTTGTGTTGTCCCTTTTTTTCTTTTTAGCTTCGCCGGCCAGCGAAATATTTGGGAGCCAAATTATTTGTACTGCTTTTTTCCTCTTTTCCCCGATTTTGATATCACTCGAATGTGGTGGAAAAGGACGTTACACCCGTCCACTTTCCCATATTTTTTTGGTTTACATTATGTTTTTTTTATTTCGTTGGTTTGGTGATTTGTTTTTCGTATTTGCTGTTTTTTCCCCGGGGTAGCGGGTGGGGGAGTGGTGAATCTTTGTGGTAGTATTTTTCAATACCATCGGCGTTCTTTCATGCATTTTACCCTGTCCACATTTTTCCGGGGTAGGAGGTAGGGGTAGTTGTTGGTGGTAGTTTTTGTGGTAGTGCTTCTCAATGCCGTCTGCGTTCTTTCGTGTATTTAACCCTGTCCATATCACCTAAAACATCTCTAACCACAATCAATTCAAGATGATAGTTTGCACCGGATAATTCTAATGCTGTAAATATCTTCATATCTTCATGGTGCTGTGTGCACGCAGGACGAATATCTATCAGGGTCCGGGCCAGCTGGTGAACCTGTCTCCCGGAAAACTGTACAACTTTACCTCCTACGTCAAACAGCTCAACGACATGCCGGGCAAAATGTTTCAGAAGTACAGGGTCAACGTGGGCTATACCTGGCGAGACGACAGTATGGACTTTTGTTCTTCTAGGTCTTTTTGTTTTGTGTGTGTGTGTGTGTGTGTGTGTGTGTGTGTGTGTGTGTGTGTGTGTGTGTGTGTGTGTGTGTGTGTGTTTTTTTTTTTTTTTGGGGGGGGGGGGTGTTTGGGTAGACCTATGGTGAGCGGTGGTCTAATAGGTAGCGCGTCAGATTTAGCCGCTGCGCTACTGAACGGCCGTCACCAATGTCACGGCGATGAAGCGTGTGTTCGAGCCCAGGTCGAGCTTGTGATATGTGATACCGGTTTTTCCTGGCTGCCGGGCTGCTCATCGGGGTTTCTCTCCGGGTTATCCGGCTTTCCTCCCCCAGCAAAATTGTAAAAATATATAGGATAGGTGGTGACGCAGCGACGCGTTTCGCCCCCGGGGAAGCAGCCCGAATTTCCCGCTCAGGCCTCACAGGAATAATCCGTGTCTACTTTCTGTTCAGGCCAGAAAGTCACTTCTCCCAATCCACTCGCGTCACCTTTCCCTCTGTTTGTGCGCAGAAAAGTCCCGGCCAGACTGGCAGTTTTTCGTGACAGCAAAAATCACTAGCACACATGAAAACAAGGCCCTTCAAAGAGATGCTGGAGATGTGATACGTCAGTAATCGATGATGAATTACACTTTATCATGGGAATGCCCGACATTTCAAGCTGGAAAAGCAAACGTTTTTAACGTATACATTTCGCAGATCAGTTTCCTCTTTCAAATCTTTGGTGCATTCATGTCACTAGAAACATCAAAGAAAGCGATATTAAATCTTGTCAAGTACATTAGAAACAGTAATATCGTATAATCGTTACACTTGCATAATCGTCTCTGCGGGAGATCGGCAGTGACGTGCGTTTGTACCACAGATGCTTGCCCATGAACGTGGAAAATTTAGCCCGTCCTATGATGTTGTTTCCATTACTATGGAAACAACATAAAAAGGGTATTTCTGGCGCGCCATCTCACAAGAGCTCAGGGCACGTACATAAACTACACATAACATAAAATCAACGTATATAACGTACAACACACACACACACACACACACACACACACACACACACACACACACACACACACACACACACACACACTCTTATGTTTTTGCAGGCGTCATGCAGAGATGGAGAGTGGGGAGGGGAGTGGAGGGGGAGAGGGATGTTAGGGGTAGTGTTGATCTGTCTGTACTTTCTGTATACTCCGGGAATAAAATGTTATGAGTGCATAAGCTTCTTTTTGTCTTTCAATCTTGTTCTGACCGCAGATTCCGTGTTCCAGCAATACATCGTGCACCACACTTCTGTACAGTCATCTGACGGATGGTTCAGGTTGGCGGCCTACTTCAGAACTCCATCACGAGGTGACTTCAGCCTCGCTGCGTAAACAGAGCTTACATGATTATTTCGAGTGGTTTACCACAAAAGAAACCACCGGCCATGTACCCCTTCAAAATTCTGCGCCTGATTTGTGAGAAAATGATCCGTAGAGAGCAGCTGAAAGTAATGAACGGTTTTTGTCAAAGAACAGTATATACGCAAGAATACTATCCCGGTGGTGTCATATCAAGAGTTCACTGAAAAAACAAAACAAAAAAACGTTCACTACTCACAACGCAGTAATAAGTACACCCCCAAAATGTCCCTCACCAAAAAGGGCTCTCTTGGATATCATATTCCATACTTACCTGTACATGCGGTGACAAGGGAACATAACAACACCAAAGAAGCGTTTCCGGACTAAACTGTTCAATGTTCGTTAATGTTTTCCGCGATACGTCACCTGCAGTGACCTGCTAAGTGCACAAGCATCAAATACAGCCGGTTTACAGGATCCTTTGAATCAACGGCCAAACTAATGGCCTCAAGATTATCCCGGAAGCATCCATTCTGATTGGGGTGAAATTTCAGTAAATCAAGAATGCATGTATTGGTCTAACAGTAACAGTATTTAGAACGGAGTTCTGCTCATTGCTGTACCGGCAACATGCATACTTTGTGCATACCTTAAAAAAAAAAAAACACACATTTATTAAGGCTCATATAGTTCAAAAAAAAAAAAATAGCAAGATAAACGGTCGTTTTTAACATTTTAGCCGCTTACGACTACGTCATGTCGAGTCATTAGGGGCTAAATTCACCAATTCATATGGCCTAGGTTGTACCGACTATTTTCCTCCCGGCGGGAGGGGAAGGGGGCCCTATGAAAGTTGTCCAATGGCATACAAAGCACGCATCTCCTAGATCTGGGTAACGCTCTCTTACTTCCCCTACTTTCAAATTGACCTGATTGAGCGCACGTTTTCGGCTTTAGCGATGCCTTTGCTCCTATTATATATATAATTTCTGGTTATTTTCAGAGTTTGTGACTGCGAAGCTACACTTTCAGACGCCCGACATCAGTATTGAGTTTCTCGTGGACGACACGTCACTCACGCCCATCTCGGACGATCCAACATGGCGACAGGAAGCCGACAAGCGGATACAGCAAGTGCGCATGGGCGATATACACTTCAAGTGAGCAGGGCTGTCTGTGATATCACGTACACATGCACATGTATAATTATTTGCAGTTACACGTCGGCTTTATTTGTGTCACTAGCGGGAGCTGTTGTTGTTGTTGTTTTGTTTTGTGTTTTGTTGTTGTTGTTGCTGTTGTTGTTGGATTTGGGGGTTTTGGTTGTTGTTGTTGTTGTTCTTCTTCTTCTCCTTTTTTTATGCGGTTGAGGACCTGAATCATGGACCTGGACCTGGACCTGAAAAGTGTCGAATTTCTCTTCTTTTAAATGTAGTTCAGTTATGAGTGTTATTTTTGTTATTTTTCAGTTTCAATCTTGCAGCGAGATTAAATGCTGGCGACTTCGATGTGCAGGTAAAGTCTGATTTCTACTTGTTGCCCATTCTCAAACAGCCTAATGGTCAGACAATTTTTTTGTAACTGTTCTTGTTGCTGCTGCTGCTGTTGTTGTTGTTGTGTTGTTGTTGTTGGTGGTGGTGGTGGTTTGTTTATTTGTTTGTTGTTGTTTCTTTGTTGAAAGGCTTAGTAGGAACTGGTAATCAATCTTGTTTAAAGAGCCAATTTAATCACCACTGGATCTGACGTTTTTCACGTGCTGTGTACAGATTGACCACAAGAAGCATCTGTTTGGCTTCGGCACCCTGGTGATGGACCGTTGGATGTTAGACACAAACCACAAACAGTATCAGGACATGGTCTTCGACCTCTTTAACACTGGCACCACACAGGGGGTCAAATGGAAGTTCGACAAAGGATCTCCGGTTAGTGCTGGGCAAAGAGCTAAAATAAAAGAAAGAAAGAAAGGAAGGAACAAAAGAGGAAAAACAAACAAACAAAGGAAACAAAAGAAAAGCTACACAGAATGAAACAGGGAAGGAAAGAATAATGAAATCTGCTGATCGAGTTTGCATTCTTTTGAAGAAAACGAAAGTGAGAGTTGTAGCAGAAGACATAGGATCGTCAGACTTCAACGGGTACCTTTCTGAACGACCGTGCACTGTCACGGTAAAACGTCAGCTTGATCTCAAGTTCCATTGAAGCTGATTTGTGTGACTGATTTTGTCCTGACTTCCGGGCTGCTGAGCTGGGAATTTTACGCTGAGTCCTGGCGCTTCCTTTAATGGAAATGAAAATGGAAAATCTTTATTACTGAAGGGCTTCCAGCCTCGAAAGTAAGGGGGTGGGGTCACGGGTACAGGCATACAATAAAATGCAGAAAATACAAGCATTACTGTGACAGCTGTTTGCTGCGACGTTCTAGACCGTAATGTATATGCCTTGCGAGATTAAACAAACATGTGTTGTTTTCACATAATAGACGTAGATGGGGTGACTAGTTCTGCTCCCTGGGAAGCAACTGGAATCTCTGGAAAGTAATACAGAAAGTTTAATCCAAAGCTTCCAGAAGGACGTTGCTCGTAGATAACCTCTCAAGTTTCAACCTCAACATTAATGTAAAACTAATGTACAGTTTTCTCCCTTGTAGGGTCATCCAGATTTTACTCAGGCCATCAGGTGCATGGATCTAATGAAAGAAAAGGGGTAAGATGATGTGATGATGATGATGATGATGATGATGATGGCAAAACCCTCCATGGGCAGCATGCGCGAAGGGAGTGGGGGGGGGGATAAGTTTTAACAAAAACACAAAAGGGGCGGGGGGTGGGGGTGGAGTCTGTAGATACACATTAGTTCTCTGTTAACTGAATTATTAACCGATTAACTTGTAAAAGGGGCAATACTCTTCAATACTTCTTTAATTGATTCATTCATTCATTAATCCTTAAAGGCTGGCTGTGTGTCAGAAAGATTTTCTTTAAAAGCCTCTATTACATTTACAAAAGTGTAGACATTTCTACGCAGGGTGTGTGTGTGTGTGTGTGTGTGTGTGTGTGTGTGTGTGTGTGTGTGTGTGTGTGTGTGTGTGTGTGTGTGTGTGTGTGTGTGTATGTGTGGTGTGTGTGTGTGTGTGTGTGTGGTGTGTGTGTGTGTGTGTGTGTGTGTGTGTGTGTGTGTGTGTGTGTGTGTGCGTGCGTGCGTGCGTGCGTGTGTGTGTGTGTGTGTGTCCGTGCGTGCGTGCGTGCGTGTGTGTGTGTGTGTGTGTGTGTGTGTGTGTGTGTGTGTGTGTGTGTGTGTGTGTGTGTGTGTGTGCAGTATGCTGGTGAGGGCACACAACATGTTCTGGGGTTTTGAGAAGAACCTACCGCCGTACGTCCTCCATATGTCACGTGACCAGCTGAACGTCACAGTGGAGGATCGTCTGAAGTACATGGTCAACATCACAAAAGGGAAGTAAGTCTTATGGCCTCATTATCATTTTCAGAAGTACAAACTTCTTCCATTTGTCTTTGGTCGGTTCCAGTGGTGTAGTGGTCTTCCCCTCGGAGTTCGAATCCCAGCCTAAATATATACTACTACAAATAATACGAGTGGTTGGGTGTGTGTTTTCATTTTTTTATGTCGTTTTTCACTGCGAGGATGATTTCAAGGAGGGGGGGGGGGGGCACTGGAAAGGGTCTGTAGAAATTTTGGCTCTTTCGGGATTTGAACCCTCAACCTTCCGATCTCTAGTCCGATTCTAAGCCGGTTGAGCTACCCGACTACCCTCTCCTACCCCAACCCCTCAAAACACTGCAAGTACTACAGCAAAACAAGTTCGTTTCAGCTAAATCATTCTACAAAGGTAACTAAAAAAAAAATTAAGAAAAACCGACAGTAAGACAAAAGCTGGCTGTGTGAGGGGATGGGGGTGGGGTGGGGGGTGGGGTGGGGGGGGCAATGGGCAGAATGGACGACTGCACCCCTGTTGATCAAAACTGTCGAGCCCACAAAGTTCAGCCAATGGCGTCCCGCGGAATAAATGCACACACCACATGGCATAGTCTGCCAAACACTACAACGAAGGAAGCACAAGAAGTCTGATATAAGTCCATTGTGCGACATTTGAGGAAAACAGATCAATGTCAATCAATGATCAGATCATTACGTCAATGTCTTTCATCTCGAAAGCACACCTTTTCCCACACAATGACGTCATGGATGCATTATGCTATGCCAATACATGGCAGAGTAAAGGTGCGGGGCTTTGGCCTCGGGTCTTGCCGAGTGGAATCGTCTATTGTTTTGAAGTGTCTGTGATATTCTCCGTCGTGTCTGTAAGAGCGGATCACTGGGACATCATGAACGAAATGGAGCATGGCCAGTGGTTTGAAGAACAGTTCCATGATCCTAACTACAGCGAGCATTTGTACCGGGAAGTTCATCAGCTGGATCCCAAGCCTCTCCTCATGCTCAACGACTACGCCGTCATCGGAAGACCTGAGATTACGGATGTAGGTTGTTGTTGTCTTTGTTGTCGTTGTTGTTGTTTTTCGTTGTCGTTATTGTTGTTATTTTTGTGTTTGTTGTTGTTGTTGTTGTTGTTTTTTTTGGTTTTTTTTTTTGTTGTTTGTTTTTTTTTTTTTTTTGGGGGGGGGGTGTGTGTGATTTTTTTGTTGTTGTTTTTTTTTTTTGTTCTTGTTTTTGTTGCACTTGCAGCCATCTTACTTGATTGCGTTGGTGGTGTTTTGCTGTAGCTGGTGCTTTTGTCTTTACAGTTGCTACTGTTGTTGTCGTTTCTGTTGTCGTGGTGATGGTGGTGGTGGTGGTGTTGGGGGAGAGGGCGGTATAGTTGGTGGTGGTACTGTGCTGTTGTTGTTTCTGTTGCTGCTGCTGCCGCTGCTGTTTTGCTTGTTACTGTTGTTGTTTTTAATACGAGATCTATGTCGAAAAAGAGACTGACACAAAACTGGAAGAAACGTACGCATTTATTCATTGACGGCAAACAGCAAGCCCATATACGACTGTAATTTTAATCTCTACCTTCAAGAGTTTAAGTTGTCCATGGGAACTGGACATTTTCATGTCCATATTTTCAGGCGTACCTCCAACAAGCCAAAAAGTTCCTTGCTGACGGTGTGCCTCTCCACGGGCTGGGCATCCAGGGGCACTTCCAGGATTCTGTACCGGACCCACAGCTCATGAAGGTATGACAATGACAATGCCAGTGACAATTCCTTACTTTGAGAACGGTAAAAGTAATAGGCACAATGGCCCTTCTGAAACTTGCCGTTGCTACACTAACCGAGTATTGTATAGGCGCTTTGCCCAAGTTCTTGAATCCCGGCTGGGGTCGAATATTTTTGCTGACATTTTCCAGGTTGCCCCGTCTTTGATATCACCCTTTTGTGGTGCAAAGGGCGTTAAACTACCCACCTAACCCACCTACCTAATTTCCAGAGTCGGCTCAAAGCGCCGCGAACTGAATCCAACACGCACGCTCACATGAATACACGCATTCTCTCACACATTGGACACGAACACATTACAATCACGTGGTGCGAAGGGTCAGCTCAGGTATTCAAGTTTCGGAATTTAGAACTGCATATATTTTCAAAATTGTGTGCGCTGAAGGTTTCCAAAGCAGATGTGTTTGACATGGGAAATGTGGTATGAAGGGCAGAGGAGACGTCAGATTGATTATGTGAGGTAGCAGAGGCACGTAGAAGTGTGAATGTTCTTCTGCTACAATGAACAGCTACAACTGGACCAAATGTCGGAGGCCGGATTGCCCATGTGGGTGACCGAGATGGACGTGTGGCAACAGGACCTAAGTGTACGAGCTGATTATTACGAGACCGTTCTCCGCGCCTTCTTCTCCCACCCCAGCGTGGACGGCATCGTTTTCTGGGGATTCTGGGACCATCATGTTGTCAACAAGCTGTCCAGTCTGGTGGACGGCGCTCACATGCAGGTAGGGCTTTCAGGGTAGTGTGGTGTGTGTGCGTGCGCGTGTGCGTGCGCGTGTGTGTGTGTGTGTGTGTGTGTGTGTGTGTGTGTGTGTGTGTGTTTTATTTGTGCACTTCCACGATACTGTACGGGACCCACAGCTCAGAAATGTATGACAATGACAATGGCAATTTCTTCGTTTGAATTTTTAATGTTCCTCAACGATATCTCAAAACAGCAGGCGATCGTTCGTTTATCTTCGTTGCCCCGTCACTGTGGAACGTACTGCCAGCCGGTGTGAGAGACTTTGACGGACATAGATTGTTTCAACTCTGACTTGAAAACGTATCTGTTCCGGCTGACTTTCGGCTAGGTCCATTTTTCTTTGCCTTTCACTGCCTTTCGTGACAGATAAACGAAGCCGGACAGCGCTATTTACATCTCACAAAGGAAGAGTGGAGTACGCATGTCAACAAGTCGCTTTCCGCCGGAACCTCGTTTGACGTCAGAGGCTTCAAGGGAGACTATGAGGTCACGGTCAGAAAGAACGGAATGCTCGTAAAGATAGCGCCTTTCTCTCTGACTGGCGGCAGTACGACCGTCAACATCGACATTGACGACACTATTGGTGAGACCGATTTCCAAATCTCGTATGAGTCGATACAAAAGACTATTCGTTGATTCGTCAGTTTGACAAACGCTGTTTCTGGTTTACCATCCCAACAGTCTGGAATTCGCTGCCTGCTAGCGTGAGACAGTGACCTACAGTGTCAAATCAGAACTTAAAACTTACCTGTTTCAACTTGCCTTCTACTGATCGATGTTACCGTGGTGCATGCTGTTTTAGGATGTATTTTCTGTGCGCGTGAGTGTTGTGTGAATGCGCAGAATTGTTGTATTTTCAAGAATTGCGATATATAAACGTAATTTTTTTTAATTATTATTACAAACAATGGCAGGAGCCCTACCATGTTGTGAACAATGCAATTTGCGAATAGTTTAGAAGATTGGGGAGGGGGAGGGGGAAAGGGGGGGGGGCTAGGCGAGTGGTAAGGCGCGTATTTGCAATTTTAACTGGGAGTCAAATACTGATGCTGGATTTTTCCTCGTTGTCCCATCTTTGATATCACCCTTGGTGGTGAGAAATGACGTCAAAGCCCCCAAGTAACTAATGTACCTAACGTATCTGTGTGGGTGGTTGGATGGGGTGTGGGGTGGGAGTGGAGTGGAGTAGTAGTTAGTGTGGTGATTTGTGACTTGCTTGCCGACATGTTTTCTTTTGCGCACTGTGCTCATTTTCAAAAGCGGCGAGGAAACATATTATATGCAACTTGCTCCTGATTTAATAATTATGGTGATTCGAAAATGGTTTGAATGGTTCCCCAGACTGGGTATTTTCAAGCCAAAGAAAAAGTGTTTGTAAGCCATTTCACCTTTTAGGAAAAAAGTCATCATCTTTAGCTTGCTTTACGTCCTATGGCTTTTAGCCCTTAAGGACAAGTTGTACCTGGCATGTGTCTTCGGCTGCTTGGCTGGGCGAGTCGAGTGGCTTTGGGGTGGATATGGGCTGTTTTGCTTTGCTTTGGGCGATGTCAGAGGTTCTCTGCTTGGGTCTCAGCTCAGATGCCTGGTCTGGGTTGTTTTTCAGTGCCTCGGTCTGTTCTGTCATCCGTGCTTTTGCCTTTGGAAGGAAAAAGAGTGCTAGGTAGGACGGCTTAAACTTGCTCTGATTCATCGCATCGTCGTCCTTCTTACAGAGATTCCCCCGCCAGGATGGGACCACAAGCAGGGTGGAAGAGACGGCTACGTTATGGGGACGTCCACGTCTTCCACCTCATCACACGGACTCACGTGCTCGACAAAGTGGGGCAGCACGTCTGACAGTACGGACGAGGCGGAATCAGACATGTATTGTCACAACGCAGACGAGATCCTCACCGGCTGCTCCAGTATCCTCAAGGTTTGTACGCAGTCGTGATAAAATCGTAACCTACGTTATTTGACTTGAAATGTGTAAGAACCTAAAGGTAAAAATATTTCTGTTTTCTTTTCATATCGAATGACTTAAAAAAGTTATTAGCTACACAGATATTTACAATGAAAACAATCAAACGGTTACATTTTTTATTTGTTGTTCTTGTTGTTGTTGTTCTTATTGTTGTTCTTGTTGGTCTTGTTGTTTTGAAGGGACAGTCGAAATAAGAATGAAATGTATGTTTTTTTTAAAGAGTGTGACTGAACTAACACAGGAATGGTAGCACCAGAAATGACTGACAGTATGTGAAGACGAGGCCTTTGGATGACCTGCTTGTGCACAGAACTTATATGATTCTTTTCAGTGTAAAATGGACGAATTGTTGAGCGCACTAGATTGTATATAATATTATACCCATGACTTTGCCCAGAACCATGACTGGCACAGGGAGGGGGAGCAGGTGCTGACGGAATCAGGGAAGGTAATCTGTCGTGCCATTGACGGCTTGGGTACAAGCACAGGTCAGTCATGTGATTTTCATTGATAGCCATTTTACACAATACAGAATACTCTATTGGTCCCGAAAAAGAAAATTGCAATTCTTGTCGCTACTGGTTATGTTCAACTTTCTGTTGTACTCTAAAACAGTTTTACTAGTCGCGATGTCCTGTTCAGTTATTATCTACAGCGAACTTGCGATAGCCAAGTTTCAGGAAATGAATGTAGGTACTGTGCTGTCAGGTCTGTGGGAGAAGGGCGGGCGGGTGGGTGTTTGGGGTTTAATGTCCTTTTCCACCACATAGGGTGATATCAAAGACGGGGCAACGATGAAAAAGCCAGCACAAATATTTGTCCCCAGCCGGGATCGAACTCACGACCCGAGCATTAGAAGTCCAAC
>JACVVK020000810.1:0-50000 GCA_018292915.2 Batillaria attramentaria
AGCTCGGAGTTGTGTTCAAGTTGTGTATTGCCAAAGTTTTTTTTTTTTTTTTTTGCCTGATTGTATTGTTTTTACTCCGGCATATCCTCAGTAACTCTGTCACGAGTTTGCACGTGAAGCGACAAAACCTTTGTGACTGTACCGACATTCATCATCTGATACACTTTTCTGTTGATATTGTTTGTCCTCCTGGTCTTTTAATTTGTCCATAACTCTCTCTGTCTCTCTCTCTCACACACACACACACACACACACACACACACACACCACGCACGCACACGCACACGACACGCAGCGCACACGCACACGCACGCGCACGCGCACACACTGACGACACACGCACACACACGCGCGCGCACACACAACACACACACACACACACACACACACACACACACACACACACACACACCGGCACACACACACAGTGACACACAGAATTGACACTGTGACGCGCGCGCTCACACACACACACACTGACACAGAACCCTGACATAAAAATAACGTGGAGCATTATTTAGTCACTGGACCAATCTGACCGCATCACACTGAGCGCGGACAATGACAGATAAAGAAAGAAACAATCACTGAAACTGCACACATACTGACTGTGAGTTAGCGTACAAAATGTTCGACTGAGTAGTATAACTTTGAGAGCACCGGAAGTCATCATGAAACATGATATGCCGGCGCACGCACACACTTTTATTCCTTGCACTGATTTGCACAAAATTTGCTAATCACCCGCTAAAGTCACATAGACTCCAATATCTCTGTTGTCATTGGCTGAAGTCGCACTCTTTTGACCAATGGAGGAACTTGAGGCAGAAACGTATTCAGGTGTTTTTTTTTGTTTTTTTTGTTGTTTGTTTGTTTTTTGCCCACTTTCCCTGACCGGGGTAAGAGACGTGTTTTGAATTTGTTACGTCAGCTTTGTGACGTATTTCCGCCGTTGCCCGGGCAAGCTCGAGGTAAGTTCTGCGAGAGAGACTACATTACCCACTCTGGGGCTACTGTGCTACCTTAGAGTCTTACTCTACCTTTGACGGAAACTCGCTCTGGCTGTCAAATCGTTATATGGGAGAGAACTGTACGCAACCCCAAGAAATTGTTTGCCTCAGTTCTTTCCCTTACACACAAAATGGCGACGGCTTGTTGAAAACTGCAGTTTTCCCCACGATTGGCGAACCGTAGTCGTTTCAGGACAAGGTAGCTGGAAGTCAGACCTGGTCTGTTTAATACTTTAATATATTGCCCATTTATTAAACATAACTGGCTTTAATTGTGAACATAGAGTCAACAGGAATCGAGTAGCGATACTTGGCCAAACACACTAGTTCGAGCTCGAGCAATACATTACATACTCTTGAACTTGAACTTAAACACGTTGATGTTATATGCCTTTGGCCTGTTCCTCAGTCTAATAGAAACTCTTGTCGTCTAAAAAAAAATTTTAAAAATTTAAAAGCAACTAAAAGCAGCTAATAAAAGGCCAAAAGTGGAATGTCTAGGAGGTTGGGTAATTACAATTTGGGTTGAACTGAGTGGGGAGGGACTCCCAGAGGCTGTCGAGCCTGCCTGTCGAGCCTGCCTCTTATCTGCAGGTCCTTGTACACTTGTAACGCTGATTCTTTATGGGTCCCGTCTGTCCGACCTCGGCCCAGAAATTCTAGTCTGTGACACATTCACTGAGCAGATGCATTTATCGGAATGCATTTTCGTAAACGCAGACATATACTATACAGTACCTCGAACTCCACAAAGAACTTTGTCATGTAGAGTAAAGTGTTCGCGACCACAGAATATAGTTTATTGTGAAATATAAACCCAGCTAACGCTAAGCTGATGCCGGCCTCGAAACCTAACCCATGTTTCACTTTCAGTCCTGTTATGATTACCTAAATCCCAGAGTTTCTAAGCTGAACTTAAACATGTATGAAAAAGGAAGTGTCTTTGGCAATGTCAGTTGCCATTGTCCAATTTCCCTGAGTGTATTATGATCTCCATTGAAGTAGGAAGGGTATATAACTAAATTGTGGTTGAGGTATTTTGGGGAATTTGACCCCAAAACACCACAACTGTGACCACTTTAGTTCCAGGCAGACCACATCATGATATATATGTTTACTTGCATGCAAATGTACCTGGCTTTATCAATTTATGTCTGTGAAAGGGCTGTATAAAATTTGGCCCTGTGTTTGCTGTGCCCTGTCGTATTGGATTTTTTTATTTCTATGCTTTTTCCTTTAGAAAATGACTCACCGTAGGGAAAGAAAGCGAGCCTCGTCTCCTCTTGTATCCCGCTTTGTGGACGTGGGAAACAACTTTGATCGTTGGCAGGAGATCGGCACGACCCACGGTCTGCGAACCAATCAGGAAATAGCAAGCTTTCTCGTCCAGTGGTAAGTCACATGTAATTAACCTTCGCTGTACGTCATGGTTGTAATTAACCTTCGCTGTACGTCATGGTTGTAATTAACCTTCGCTGTACGTCATGGTTGTAATTAACCTTCGCTGTACGTCATGGGTGTAATTAACCTTCGCTGTACGTCATGGTTGTAATTAACCTTCGCTGTACGTCATGGTTGTAATTAACCTTCGCTGTACGTCATGGTTGTAATTAACCTTCGCTGTACGTCAAGGGTGCACCGACACTTTCATTCCAACTTGAATGGCTCAGTCATTTTTCACGCTTTATCCTCAAAACTTTGTGACTAATTTGTCTATAAACTTGGGTATTGGCGAAGTGCTCACAGAAACTTGTGTGATTTTGTTTGCAAATAAACAATAAAAACGTTGTCTAACCCTCCCTGTACGTCATGGATGTAAAACCACCCATACTTTTAGAGAAGGAATTTCCAGGGTAGAGTCAAAACCACCCATACTTTTAGAGAAGGAATTTCCAGGGTAGAGTCAGGTAGACATAAGTGTAACCGTATAGCAAGTACACAAGAACGAAAGAAATGAACAGAAATAACAACAGATATATATTTGTGTGACCAAATGAATGTCGCCAAAGATTGAAAATGCACATCATTGAATTGGTTGGCTGCTACAATGATAAGATCAGTCCCAGCAGATTAAGTCAAAACGCAGTGGGGGGTGGGGGGCGGGGGGTCTTCTTGTTGAGTCAGTTGTGGGTCATTCTAAGTAAGTACAAACTGTGCTTTATGTACTAGCCGTCTGTGATTTTCTTTCAGCTATGACGACTTGTGGGCTGGCAACCAGTCAGCTGTTCACTGTTACCACTGTCGCTCCACCCTCTCACTCGCCTGCGGGAAATGTGGCTGGTCACAGTCCAACCCTGAAGGGAGGACAACTCTGTTTGATGACGGGCTGACGAAGGAGCTGGCTGCGGTGGTTGACTCCCTTGAGAAAGCGGAAAATGACTCAGACCGAGATCGGAGATCAAACAGATCAGCGGCAAAGTCTGGTGGGAGAGACAGGGGGCAGAAGCGGTCTTCGAGGCAGAAGAGTCGGCGCCTGGCATGGCCCGATCCAGATGACGAGGATCTGCCCACGTTTTCCCAATGTCAGGATGATGTTGGGGGACAGTCAGACGATGCAAAGTCGGATCATGCAGAAAAGGGAAAGACACACAACGAAGATCACAGTGAGGAGTTCACGCATACGTTGCACCAGATGCGACTGTCGCAGCCACAAAGCTCTTGTCGGCGGTTCGGCTGCCTCGAGTGTGGAATCACTTTCGCCTCCGCCAGTCACCTTATTGTTCATGTCCGTAAGAAACATTCCGTGAAGAAAATTGCTGAGAACGTTTCAACTGAAAAGGCAGCTGATACTGTCCCTGACAAATTGTCTGAGAAAACAGATGAGAAATCGGACGAAAAAGTTGGTGAGAAAATGAGTGAGAAAGTGACTGAGAAATCCGGTGAGAAATCTACAGGGACTGGCAGTAAGGCAGCCAAACCTGCGGCTGCAAAACGCTACCAGTGCCCGGAGTGTGGGCAACAGTTTTCTCACTCGGGGCACCTGACTGTCCACCTCCGCACACACAGGGGAGAGAAACCTTACAAGTGTCAGGAGTGCCCGGCAGCCTTCGTCTGCATGAGCGGTCTCAACAAACACGCGCGCACACACTCCGGGGAAAAACCATTTCATTGTGACATGTGCGACGCCAAGTTCATGTACTCGGGTCAACTGACGGTGCACATCAGGAAACACACGGGGCAGAAGCCGTACAAGTGTCCGCACTGTCCGTCCGCCTTCACCCAGTCCAGTAGTCTAAACCAGCACATCAAGAACCACACTGGGGAGAAGAACCACGCGTGTCCACACTGTCCGGCTCGCTTCACCAAGTCCACCTACCTCACCGCCCACATTCGCATACACACGGGTGAGAAACCTTTTAAGTGCAAACAGTGCGGGGCCGCGTTCACGCACGACAGCGCTCTCTTCTCTCACATGAGGACTCACACCGGTGCAAAGCCGTTTTTATGTCAGGAGTGTGGACGGGCGTTCGCTCACTCCAGCAACCTGAAGAAGCATATGTTGACGCACAGCGGGAAGAGACCCTACGTGTGCACACAGTGCGAGAAAGCCTTCATTGATCCCAGCAACCTGAAGCGCCACATTAAGACCCAGCACTCCGGCATCAAACCGTTCAAGTGCGATCAGTGTCTGAAGGCATTCGGAACGTCGGACGCGCTCAAGGTTCACATGCGCACACACTCGGCAGAAAAACCCTTCAGATGCCAAGAGTGTAAGAAGGAGTTCACCACACTACAGAGTCTTAACAACCACGCCAGCACCCATGCGCAGGCTGCCATGAAAAGTCGCCCCAACGTTGCCACGACTGCAGCCCCGATACCAGCTCAAGTCCCCGTACCGCCGGTAGGCATGAATGCAGGACCAAATATCTGGGGCCCCATGGATCCGAACCTGGGTCCCAACGGAGGCGTGTCGACTAACTATCAGGGATTCCCTCTCATGTGGTACTGAAGACCTGAATATACTGCGTTTAGTTGACAGTGGAGCGTTAGAATCGACTAAAAAAAAACAACTTTGATGAGTACATTTATTTTTAGATTACCTCCCCCCCCCCCCCCAAAAAAAAAGAAAAAAAAAGACAGAAATAGAGTTACATGGTATTGAGATGTAAAAGCAATATCTGACAGACTGCTTTTGTTTGTTTGCTGCTGCTTTTGTGCCAGCATATGATGTTGCTGAAGGCAGCGTTATAAACAACAACTCCACACGGCCCCCACCCCCCTTCCCCTGCACACAAACCTAACCAGCTTGGCTCACGGTCTCTGAGCATTCTCTTTCATCTGTAATTCTTATTATGCTTCAGCTCGGACATAAACAGGGACAGTATTTCTTTTACTTGTATAGGCTCCTTTCTGGGTAAATCGTATTGTGTATATATATATATATATATATGTTATGTCATAGTGTGCAAGAAAATCTTTTTGAGAGATACATTTTTTGATAAACCGGGTTTATTGAAGGAGGTGGAGTGGAGTGTGTAGAAAACTGGATTCACTCGACTCCATTTGACCTAGATCTTTATCAGGGGCAGGTACATGATCCGGTGTATACGCCAAGTTTTGCATAAATTCTAAATTGTACTGGTACAGGCTATATATGTCGCCACCCAGAAATACAACTGTTTTAAGACTGGTAAGTGTTTTTTTTAAAGGAGTTACGACAGTTATTTTTTGAGACATTATACACAGAAAAAAACGTGTGTGTGTGTGGGGGGGGGGGGGGGGGTCTAAATTTTGTTGTGGCACACACATTTTCAGATGCTGTTCATTAATTTAGATTGTCTGTACAGGTGATGAATTTCTTGTTCATCTCAGCTGAATATATTTTTAAGTGTCTTGCTACAGTAATATGCTGGTATTACGATTAATAATTATCTGGTGTGTGTACGTGTAGTAAACCTGTGTTCTATTGCTTTTTGTAGAAAGGATGGTAAATATTTACATTAACATGTAGTTTGCAATATTTGTAATAAGGAGCTGTTGACAAGTTTTCCTTGTGGTCAGCCTTTTGTAGTTCAGTGCTTCTTCCTGCTTGTCTGTTTAAAATGGTCATCAGGTATAACTTACATATAACTTAAAGCAGTTTGTTTGGTGTTTTTAAATACAGTTTGACACTTCAGGTGCTGTGAATTCTTACCAACGGCTAGAAATGTTTCGAGAACCATTGCTGTATTCGTTTGCTCAGCATACAGTAATATTTGCCATGTGATACACTCATGCAAAAATTGGTAAAATACTGTGGAATGAAAAATGTATTTGATTGATGTCTTTTTCACAAGTAATTGCTTACATTTTTCTCTTAGTCTGCTGCTTTTGGTGTAAAAAAAAATGCTCCACTTGTAACAATTTACTTGTTGGTATTTGTGTGTGTGTGTGTGTGTGTGTGTGTGTGTGTGTGTGTGTGTGTGTGTGTGTGTGTGTGTGTGTGTGTGTAACTAGCAGCAGACATTTGCAGCATTGCATTTCCGCTGAGCCATTATGCATAACAGACAGAATCTGACTGGCTCAAACACTCTGGTACAATTTTGTCCAAGCATTTGGTAAACGTCGATTCGCTATGGCTGATACTACAATTCACATACATCTCTTCTACTTGAATACTTTTGTAAACAACAATAAATGGTTTTGACTTTCAGACTTTTTATGCCAAAACTGAGATCATAGACCCTCAAAATTTATGAAAGGACCCTAAGAAATATGAAGAGATGGTCCCAAGGACCCTTGAATTTTCAGATCACGGGGGAACTGTATAACATTAATTTTGTTTCACACAGACTACAGGAACCATTTTGTGAGAACATGAATTACAAAAATACATCACCATTTACATCAGTCGAATACATTTTCATTACATTCTATGCATTTATATATCATTGATATAAATGTATTTATCAGCATTTGTGACTCATGGATATATCAGTGCCACAGAGGTAGTCGTTCACGTTTGTGCTGTTTTGGGGTTAAAAGACACTTGTGACGTCACGCTTGCAAAGTTGGAGAAGCAGACGATTGAGGTTTGGAGCCCGGCGAAATAAATGCAGTCAGTGTTTGGTGTCGGCCGAGGTGCGTATTTGTAGTTTTATCAGTTGCAGTTACGATTTTCCTCACGATGATGCATGTATTTTGAAGTTTTCCTCCAGAGACAAGTGAATCAGACTTCGATAGCATCCGCCAAACTTGGTGCCACATCAGTTCAGGCACCAGAACGTGGAAAACTCTTTGAGTTAACGGGGGAGTCGGATATCAGCGTTTCTTCGTTATCTTTGAAAATGGACTCCAAACACCAGGAAAATAGTTGGCCAAAATGCATTTCATCTGCATGAAAGTCCAAATGGTAACTGGTACACCAAACTGTGAAATCCTCTTCTTACTGTTATTCGGTCAGCCACAGAAGTGACGCTGAAGTGAATGCTGAAGTTTAGTCTTTGGTGTTCTTTTTTGTTGTTTTTGTTTCAGTTTTCCCTAAAAATGGCCCGACAGGTGGAGAAGACGGGTGTTTCATTTGACAAGGCACAAGCGAGACGAGTGGTGTACTTGGGTGAAATTGCAAGCAACTGGGACAAGATTGGTACTGCGCGTGGCCTGTCGTCAGATTCAGAGATAGCTGTCTTCCTTGTGAAATAGTGAGCTTCCGAAATGTTCCTTTCTGCTGTTTTTACCGTGATCAGCACAACATATGACACATCTTGTCATCTTCAGCATAGCTCAATATCATGATCATTTCAAATACAGTCAGTGCATGCAGTACTCCGTGGTGCATATATATAGTTAGATAGATTGATATACATTGGCTTTAAGTGTATGGCTACAAGTCAATGCAGAGTTGAGTAAATTGAATGTATAAGCATGCAAGGTCATTCAAATTCAAAGTATGAAACTCTGACTGTAGGAGTATAATGTCGTTGCACATCATGGCATGGCAGCGGCAGAAAAAAGAATTAATTTCATGCACTGAGATGAGCTTTGGTGCAGTCTGTTCTGGTTAGTGTTTTTTCCTGTAAATCTGTTGTGTGATTTACTTGTTCTGTTTCAGTTATGAACATACATGGGTTGAGAACAAGTCGGTTACTTCTCTTCTGTCCATTTCCTGCGCCAAGTATGACCTTTCGGAGAACCACCATCCATCAGACAAACATGTTTGTATACCTGATGATGTCAGTATACTTGTCTCTACCTCGAACCCTCTGCAAACGTTCAAACTTGATACAAACAGTATGCACTTGAATGATGACAGTACACACTCCAGCGGTGACAGTAAACACACAGGTAATGACAGTATGTGCTCATTACAACCTGTCCAGCCAGCTCCTTTGAATGATGGCACACACCTGGATTGTGGCAGTTCACACATAGATAGCAGCAGTACACCGCTGCATAGCGGCAGTGAACATCTGCATAGCGGCAGTGAACATCTGCATAGTGGCAGTGAACATCTGCATATCGGCAGTGAACATCTGCATAGCGGCAGTACACACCTTGACAGCAGTATAATACACTCTGACAATGACAGTACACACTGTTGCGATGACAGTACACGGCTGTATGCCAACAACCTGATGCAGATTGTTCCGTCAACTGATAAGGACAGTACACAGCCCGATAATGACACTGACAATAGACACATGCATTATGACAGTACACATGAGGATCGTGACAGTGCACAACTAGATCGTGGTAGATCACAGTTGGATTACACAGCTGGCAGTATACATGCGGACACATCATCAGACAGGAATGCTAAGTTCCATTGTGACCTGTGCCTGTCCGTGTTCGCGGAGCCTGATCACCTGACCCAGCATATGTCCGTGCATGTTGATGAGATGCCGTATAAATGTGAACACTGTGGAGCGGGATTCTTGAACTCGCTGGTCCATACCCTCCACCTACAGAAGATGCATGTCGGTAAAACAAATCATGTCTGCCGGCAGTGTGGCTGTGTCTTTGCTAATTTAGTTGGCCTGACGTTGCACAGGAAAAGACAGGATTGCCAAACAGTTCATGCCAAAGACAGCAAACAAGGATCAGATGATTGTCTGTCAGACACTGAGGCAGTGACCTCAGAACACTCAAGTCATGTAAAGGACAGATACAGCGGTAAACTGTCGTTGCGGAGGAAAGGTAGAAGTGGATGTAAGCTGAAGTGTGAATTATGTCCAGCTGAGTTTATCTCGCCATATTATTTGAAGCGACACCAGCTGACCCACACAGGACGGAGGACGTTTGGTTGTCAACAGTGCGGTGCTGCGTTTTCCCAGATGGCCCACCTGGTCATCCACACTCGCTCACATGCATCAGCTCCACCTTTTCAGTGTGGTGTGTGTCACCGGACATTTGTGTCATCGCCTGGGCTCGCCAAACATAAATGCCCACCTGAACCAAAGGAACCAGACACACAACACTGCTGTCAGAAGTGTCAGTCCAAATTCGCTACATCTTTGCAGCTGACAATTCACTCGCGCAGGAAATGCGGGACAACACCGATAAAAACAGAGTCGTCTGAAATGACAACACCAGTTGAAACAGAGTCATCAAAATTGATGCCACAGGTAAAAACAAAGTCCTCGGAAACACGCAGTAAGTCATCTCTAGCGTCGACAGAAAGTGAGGAGTCAACTTCCGAGCAAAGGCCGTACAAATGTCAACACTGCTGTGCCAGTTTTGCGTACGCTGACCACCTCAACATACACCTCCATAAGCACACTGGACGGAAGACATACAAATGTCCACATTGCAAGGCAGAGTTTGGTCAGTCATCCCACCTCAAGTCTCATCTGCGTGCACACTCGGAGGCGAGGAAGATTCAGTGCCAGTACTGTGGCAAGTTGTGTTCCTGCTCAAGTCAACTTGCCCAACATTTGAACAGTCACACAGGGGAAACATCATTCAAGTGTGACATTTGTCAGGCAACATTCAGGTATTTGAGGTCCTACAACTCACACATGAAGACACACACTGGTGAAGATTCCTGCCTCTGCGAGAAATGTGGTCTCACCTTCGCAGCAACAAATAACTTTCGACGCCATTTGCTGACACACACTGGACAACGACCCTATGTCTGCTCACTGGTAAGTTACTAAACACAAAAAGGCAGGCTGCCGAGTTCAATGGATATTGGAGTCATTTTAACATATCTTCGCTATTTCTTTTCAGGTATGTCATCATGATAAAGATAGGGTGTTTTAAAAACACCCACGATGTACATGCAGTGTGTAAGTTTTTCGGCGATGCATGGTAAAAGTTAAAGGTAGAGTACAGGGATATTGCACGTGCAGTGCCTTTTTAAAAAAAAGGAGAGAAAAAAGCAGTCAGAGGAAACTATTCTCGAGAGGGCCTCGCTACTGCTTGATCCTCGATTCCCCAGGAATATGGACGATATAGTTGACTTATGCAAATGGTAGAGGTTGTAAAAGTTGTAGAGGTCGCCAAAAAGCCCTTGAGTTGGGGACTACATGTACAATGTACTGCCCAAAATGGTGGTGATTGAACACCTGGTCAGTAGCATTGGAAGCTGACGTGCAGGGCAGCAGTCCTGGCTGGAAATCACCAAGTCAGATAACAAACGGTCTTCACTTACAGCGCTGGGTGTGATGTATGTGTGCAGAAATGCTTCAGTAACTGATGCACGGTATTTTTAATAATAATGATAGTACATAGTACTCTCCAAGTGCTAAGGATATGCTGCGCTTAACCTTCCGGCTACATCGTGGGTAAAAAGTTGCACACACATTGCTTTAGATGAACGTATCTCGGTCAATATTTAGGTCACACCTTTGAAATTTCATGACTTTGTCAATAAATGGTTTGACTATGTTCATGCCAAAAATTGTGTTTTTTAACTTGTAATTAGCAGAGTAATTAAACAATAAATAAGAACAAGTTGTGAATTGCCTATATAAAAACCATGGGTAATTTGTTTCCCACGATGTAGGACTAGGAATAAGCTGCAATCTGCCTACATAAAAACCATGGGTAATTTGTTTCCCACGACGTAGGACTAGGAATAAGTCGAAAATTACCTATGTAAAAACCATGGGTAATTTGTTTCCCACGACGTAGGACTAGGAATAAGTCGAAAATTACCTATGTAAAAACCATGGGTAAGTTGTTTCACACGATGTAGGACTAAGCAGTTTTTTAGCGACGTAGCGGGAAGGTTAAAGCACACACACACACATCTCATGGTGTTGTGTTTCCTTCATAGATATACAATGATAGTTACGTCTCGCATCGGTCTGCTTCACCTTACTACAAGGAAAGTAAGTATCTATAGGTGCTTCATCTTATGATGTGCTGCTTGTTGTTTTCAGTGTGGGAAGTCCTTCACAGATCCCTCCAATGTCAGCAGACACATGCAACATGTCCATGCTGGCCTCAGGCCCCATCAGTGTCCTCACTGTGAGAAAACCTTTCAAAGCATCACCATCCTGAAAATACACCTGCGGACACATACCGGAGAGAAGCCCTACAAGTGTGAGCTATGTGATGCAGCCTATAACAACGGCCAGAGTTTGCAGCTTCACGTTCGCACCCACACAGGAGAAAAACCATATCAATGTTCATACTGCGGGCGAGCGTTCTCAACTGGTTCTAACCGCAGGGCACATGAGAGGACACACAAGGAGCACAAGGAACTCATGAAGCTAGTGTAGATAATATAGGTTTTCAGTTGTCCAGGGACACACACACACACACACACACACACACACACACACACACACACACACACACACACACACAAAGTTCTACAACAGCAAGAAAATCGACAAGAAGGGATGAAACACAATCTGTATTAAGATCGAGACAATGGTTCAAATATGTTTGCCCCACGACTAGTTTCACCACAGACCCATTCTCAGCCCTGTTGCTGGTGGAGTGGCAGGTTTCGTGTGTGTTTGTGTGTACATGTGCATGTGTGTCTGTCTTGTGTCAGTACGCGTTGCATACTTGTGTTTTATCAGTATGGTTCAGACTGTATTGTGAAGCGCCTTGAGCTCACCTTGTGGGGATACTGCGCTGTATATGAATGTTATTATTATTGTTGTTATTATCATTATTATGATTATTGTTGTTGATACAGATTTATTTTCCGGGGACGGTGGTTTGAAGGAGAACACTTGTTTGTTGACTTCACTCAGCTTTATCGCATCATATGATAGGATTTGAACGTACTTCACAGTTGATGGACTTGACTGCAAACTGTGTACATTGTTACTGCACTTTGATAAGTGATTTACTCATTACAACATTCGCCCTTTGCTGCATGTAATGCAACATGTGCCATGTGCAACAACTATATAAAAGTAAATACTGTTGTACGAACCGTGAAATAATTCTGTCGTCTTTTTTTCTGGCTTTGCTTGGGTGGTTGTGGCTGTGGGTTTGTTGTTTGTGTCACGTACCACACATTTTCACATGTTGATTGAGAGAATATTGTGGGTGGGTGTTTGTGAGTTGAACATCTTTTTCCACCAAGTATGGAATACTGTTATAATCAGTATCAGCTAGAAGTTTTTATAAGACTCAGCAATATACAGCCTTCACAAAAAGTTAAGGACCACTTGCAAATATCATTCAACTTTTGTCGTGGTGGCATGCTGGTGTAGTGCTGAACATCGCTGAAACGGCGGCTTATGTAGGCAAACAAATGAGCACAGTTTATAACCAGGGATGCATTCTTTGACCTGCATCTCATTTTTGCCCCAGGTATTGCTCACTGAACACTGAAACTCGGTCTAGTTTTGCTGAAATTGCAGATTTTCAAACGCGCCAAGCATGCTGTGTGACGCACACGTGCCATCCACACAGTGGTCGCCATGTTCACTAATTATCCCTTAAACTTGCTACCGAATTTTACGGGAAAAATCTTATTCGTTTATTTTTTCTGATTTTTTGAAACTGTCACCCATTATGTTGACTGGTCCTTAACTTTTTGTGAAGACTGTATGTTTAGCTTTGACTTTTAGTCATACGGTCACTTCACACACACACACACACACACACACACACACACACATGCACATATTATGCGTATGATGATGATGATGATGGAGACTTGATATAGCGCACGGCTCCACCCTAACTGAGTGCTTAGGGAGAGGTTTTGAAAGGAATGATAATTAAAAAATTAAAAATAAAAACCCTGCAGATGATTACTGGCGCGAGTCCCACTCGGGGCAAAGAATTTTTCCTTCCCGTCTATGGCACCATTCATTCGGGCCGATCATCGGGGGTTCTCTCCGGGTTCTCCGGCTTCCTCCCCTCTGCTTTGGAAATGTCCAGCCCACCAAATTTGAAAAATGCAATTCTAAATTCCAAAATTTAAGCTGAACTGACCCTTCGCACCACGTGATTGTAATGTGTTTATGTCCAGTGTGTGAGAGAATGCGTGTGATTCATGTGAGCGTGCGTGTTGGGTTCAGTTCGCGGTGCTTTGAGCCGATTCATGAAATTGGGTAAAGTGCCTATACAATACTCATTATTATTATTTCTAACCTTTACCTTCGGCTGCAACGTTTTTCTCCGTCACCTCCCTCCAACTACACCTATGGCCCTACCCCCGAAAGCCAACCTACAATGCTTGTTGTATATTACTGTATGAGACTGAAATTTTCGATTCGTATATACATTGTTGGGTGCCACGCAAACAGTATAGCTTATACAGGGAAATGGTGAAAATCCCCAACCACTTGTCAAGTTGTGTGTTTCTACAAATTACTTTGTAGTTCTTGAAATGACTGAGTGAGAGTTCTGCTGGCAACACTGTAACACTATCACTGATCGTCAGGAGAGGCTAGCATACACAGTACGCCTAGTAATACTTATATACATCGAAGTGGTGGGTAATCAAAATGGGGGCGAGTGTTTCTGATGCTACTCTGTTTTAAAAGTTTAAACCATGATTGCTCTCCCATATGGCTGGCACACACACGTGTGTATGTGTGTGTGTGTAAACTTATTGTAAAACGCTTTGAGCCAGCTTCTGTTGGGATGATGGGATATGGTATTATCATTATTAGTATCATTATGAATTAGGGTGCTTCACGAGAGTGTCAAAGTCAGTATGTGTGTGTGTGTGTGAGAGAGAGAGAGAGAGAGAGACAGAAATTGTGAGATTGTTGGGTTTCTATAGTAATACTAGTGTACTGCTGTGTGTGTCTGCATTTGTCAGGTTAACGTTGAAGTTTTCTCCAATTTCAGTTGTCATAACTTGTGACGTCATAGCTGGTTGTTGTCTCATCTCAGTCAGACGATACTGTTTATCACACACACACACACACACACACACACACACTCCGATTCAGAATGCTTTAAGATGTAGTGCGTTATGTCCGAGATTACAGTCATCAACGAAATATTTGAAGCACGGTTTTCTGGTTGGTTTGTTTGTTAATACTCCAGGACCTCGATACTTTCACTTGTGTCAATGGAGAGAGCGTTCATTTCCGCTTTCTGTAGCGTGACCATTGACCGGTTTACTCATGACCTCGATTTTTAATTAATATTTTTCCGACCAAGAATGGGTCGGTTGCCTATCCCATCCTTCTCTTATTGTGCCGCCAGTAAAGAAAAGACAACTCAGCTCTGCTTTCTGTGGCTTTTGATGCCGTGCCCACCCTTTGCTCACCACCTTTGATTTGTCACGTGTAGTTTCCTAGCTACAAACGTTTTGCGAAAGAATTTTATTCGAACGCATTTAAACAAACAACCTGCTCACTGCAACAGTAGGGTCACCAGACTGGAAGACATAATACATGAACAAATATGCTCATATGTTTTAAGTTTGTCAAGTGCATGCGGCTGTTGTATGAAAAATATAATTATAAGCTGTAGCGGACACTGTAGGTCTCACACCCATGAAAAATCCTACCAACAGTTTTGGGACTTACACAACCGCTCAGATAACACTTTACAATTACATCCCCTTAAGTTGACAGGATTTTTCGTGGGTGTGGGACCTACACCGTCTGCTACACCTTATATAGAAGTATTTGATACAACAGCCGCATGCATCCACAGCATGATGCCTCACGCCCCCCCCCCCCCCCAACCTGGCCGCGCTATCGATGGCGGAGTCTAATTTTACGCCAATCGGGGAAAGCTTTTTTTTTTTTTAGATGTCCGCCGCTTATATAAGTGGGGTCGCGCGACAGACAGATGACGGTGGTCGTAAGAAGAAGTGTCTTAAAAATTGTCAGTTATCAACTAGTGTGGTGTAGCCGGCCAGTGTTTCCTGAGTGTACTATTCAGTTTCACTGTTTGCGACGCCAGTAGGCTCACAACCAACTTACTACTCAGTTTCACTGTTTGCGACGCCAGTAGGCTCACAACCAACTTACTACTCAGTTTCACTGTTTGCGACGCCAGTAGGCTCACAACCAACTTACTACTCAGTTTCACTGTTTGCGACGCCAGTAGGCTCACAACCAACTTACTACTCAGTTTCACTGTTTGCGACGCCAGTAGGCTCACAACCAACTTACTACTCAGTTTCACTGTTTGCGACGCCAGTAGGCTCACAACCAATTAACTTACTACTCAGTTTCTTCACTCCTAGGTCGTGGGTGATATGGGGTCGTGGTGACCAGTCTGTCAGGCTGTTTTTGTTTTTTTCCTCTCAGGAATTCGAGAAACTATCACAGCGATAAAAATTGCGACGTCCTACAACAGATGCTTAAATCACTTACACTGTTGTTCATACAAGATAACCTAGTTGTATATATACGGCCCATTGATCTGTCTGTGAGCATGAAGTGTGAATAAGCATGATTGTGTGTGTGTGGGTGTGTGTGTGTGTGTGTGTGTGTGTGATCACAAAGTAAACCCTTGAAATGAATGAAATGGAATATATCCACATTGACTTCTGCCTGGTAACCTGCATGCTGTTTGTTTCCTGCATGAGTGTGACTGTTTGTTTCCTGCATGAGTGTGACTGCAAGAGCGTGCGTGGAAGCTACGACTGAGCACATGCTGTCCTGCATCGCTTCTCCGGCCACACACCACATCCCGACAGGGACAGGCCTGTAACATTCACACGTTCCATCCGTCACAATTGTGTAAACCCGCACACTGCAGTGTTCTCAAATATGCAAATGCAAGCGTATCTGTACGCACAAAACCCTTAAAAGGACACCAAATTTGAGCAAAGCACGTCACCATTCCGTGTTGGAGTTGCGTAACAATGTACTACATCTTTCATGTTGAAAGGCTGTTATTATGCATCATGCAGTGTAGAAAGTAATAATAATAATAATAATGAGTATTGTATAGGTGCTTTACCCAATTTCATGAATCGGCTCAAAGCGCCGCGAACTGAACCCAACACGCACGCTCACGTGAATCAGACACATTCTCTCACACACTGGACATAAACACATTACAATCACGTGGTGCGAAGGGTCAGCTCAGCTATTTAGATTTCGGAATTCAGAATTGCATTTATATTTCAAATTTTGTGGGCTGAACATTTGAAAAAGCAGAGGGGGAGGAAGCCGGAGTACCCGGAGAGAACCCCCGACGATCGGCCCGAATGAACGGTGCCACATACGAGAAGGAAAAATTCTTTGCCCCGAGTGGGACTCGAACCCCTGACCTCTCGCATTGGTGACAAGTCTCTTAACCACTAGACCACCGATCGCCAGTGTAGAAAGTGAAATACACCATCACAGCCACCACCCACCAACAACGTTACAACAGTCAAGGAAAGATAAACATAGACTTCGAATGCTCATTTATTTCTCCTTTGGTGAACATTCAATTTATGGATAATTTCATATGACTTTCACTTTCAGCAATGTAAAATCAACATACCATTTGGCATTTTGCAAATGTTAAGATTATTGTATTATCTGCAACAAAATGTTGCATATTGTATGCGTTGCAAACAAGGGATGCTGTTAGTGTGTGTGTGTGTTCAACTTCGTGTGTGTGTGTGTGTGTGTGTGTGTATAAGTTCTGTCTTTCATCTGAACACTAGCTTCATTTGTTTATTGTGTGTTTTCTCGTGTGCCCTGAGGTTAGACTGAGTTGAGAACGCTCGTCCGCAGTATGAACACTTAAATGGTTTTTCTCCTGTGTGTGTTCGAATGTGAACCTGCAGACTCTGGCCGTTGTTGTACGCTGCATCACACTGCTCACACTTGTAGGGCTTCTCTCCTGAATGTATGCGCTTGTGAACTGTCAGGGCGCCGGTGGATTTGAAAGTTTTCTCACAGTGAGGACACTTGTAGGGTCTGACTTCAGTGTGAGTCAGCAGGTGCTTCTTGCAACTTGACGGATGGCCAAACGACTTGCCACACTGAAAAAGACAGGTAATGCGTTGATAATAGTGACATACTGTAGTGTATCATTGCTGACACAAACAAAATTCCTACACACAAAATGCATGGTCAAAATTAGGGTATGAAGGTGGCCTGATTCGAGTACAACTTCCCACACTTAAACAGGCACATGTTGACAACATCCTAAACTGAACTGATCTGACAAAAGTTAGGATGCACAACTTAATATTGGTTAGCCCAACCTTGAAGTTCACTCACCTGACTAAAAAAATTAATGTATCCCTATCTCAGTCAGGAAAAAAAAAAAAAATGAAAAGTAAAAGAAAGCCAACCAAATGCTCATTGTATTTGTAGTTGAATTACCATTATTATTATTATTATTATTATTACCACTGTCAGATAACACAATGCTCTCTGGTTTAACCTTCACCATACAGCAAAGGCTTGCCGATGGTTAACCCCCTACATGACAAATCAGTCCTAATTATTTTGGACTTACCCAAGGTAAAACTCTGAGACTACCAACTACAGGTAACTTAAGTTCAATGTACCTGAGGGCAACTGTAGGGGCGTTGTCCAGTGTGTGTTTTCAGGTGAGTTCGCAAATTATTTGACTGAGCAAAAGCACGGCCACACTCCTGGCAGAGATAAGGTTTTTCACCAGTATGTGTCCTCACGTGTCTGTTGTAGTCCCTCGAGTCAGTGAATGCTGCTTCACAAATGTCACACTTGTATGGTTTTTCCCCAGTGTGAGTCATCATATGTTTAGCGAGTTGACATTTGAAGGAAAACATCTTGCCACACACTTGACACTGGATCTTCTTGCGCTCAGGGTGTGTTCGGAGATGAGACTTGAGGCGAAACAATCGATCAAACTCGGCCTTGCACTGTGTACATTTGTACAATCTTTGCTCACGACTTGACTCCTTACTTTCTGCCAACGCTTGAGACGACTGATTGGGCGTCATCGTTTCAGAGGGCTTACTGGGTGTAACTGTTTCAGAAGGCTTACTGGGCGCCATTGTTTCAGAAGACTCTGATTTTATAGGTGTCGTCCCACACTGCTCGCGCGACGAGTGAATCGTCTGCTGCAGTAATGTTGCAAATTTTGCATGTGAGCGAGTGTGGCTGACCAGGTGGGCCATCTGGGAAAACGCAGCACCGCACTGTTGACAACCAAACGTCTTCTCTCCTGTGTGGGTCAGCCTGTGTCGCTTCAAACGATATGCTTCGTTGAATGCAGCTCCACATAATTCACACTTCAGCTTACGTCCTGCTTTACCTTTTCTCCCGGATCTCAGTTTACCACTGTCTCTGTCCTCTGTATGACTTGAGTGAACTGATGTCGCTGCCTCAGTGTCTGAGAAATGATCGGCAGATGCACGTTTCTTTTCTACAGCATCAACTTTCTGACAATCCTGTCTCTTCATGTGATGCATCAGGCCAATTAGATTGGCAAAGACGCAGCCACACTGCTGACACTTGTGAATTGTTTTGCCCACGTGCATCTTTGTCAGATGGAGGGTCAGGATTGGTGACTTTAAGAATCCTGCGCCACAAAGTTCACACTTGTACGGCAACTCATCATTGTGCACAGACATGTGCTGGGTCAGGTGATCAGGCTCTGTGAACACCGACGGACACAGCTCACACTTAAACTCTTCTTTTTTGTCCGACGACGTGTCCGGATGAGTACCGTCAAAATCCAAATGTGCACTGCCATAATCCTGACGTGTACCATCATAATCCATGTGTGTACCGTCAGTGTCATTATCAGGGTGTGTACTGTCATTATCAGGAGTTGACGGAACAATCTGCATCAGGTTGGGCGCATACAGCCGTGTACTGTAATCGTGAGAGCGTGTACTGCCGCTATCCAGGTGTGTATTGTTGCTATCCTGGTGCGTGCTGCCACTATCCTGGTGCGTGCTGCCACTATCCTGTTGTGTACTGCCACTATCCTGGTGCGTGCTGCCACTATCCTGTTGTGTACTGCCACTATCCAGGTGTGTGCTGCTGCCAGCTTGGTGTGTAGCGTCATACACAGGGTGTGGCTGGACAGGTTGTGGTGGGTACACGCTGTCAGTGTCAGTGTGTTTACTGCCAACAGTGTTATCAATGAAGTGTTTACTGTCACTGTTCAAGTGTGTACTGTTTGCATCAAGGGTTGACCGGAATGTCTGCAGTCTGTTGAAAGTAGATACACGTGTACTGGAATCATCAGGTAGACTATCATGTACATCCCACAGGCTGACCTTCTCTCTCCGGTTGGACTTGGTGCAGGAAATAGAGAGAAGGGACATAACTGACTTGTTCTCTGCCCATGTAAGTTCATAGCTGAAACAGAACATATATGAATCTTACATTAAATTTGCAGAAAAAAGGCTAATCAAACCAAACCCTACCTAGGTTCATCTGCATTGTGTCATTCTTTCAACCGAGCAGCGTGTGTTCAACCATTTCTAAAGTTTCATTTACTATACTTCATTTGTCTCTGCTCAACCTCTCTTACTCTCACGGCGATTGCATTTGTATTGCATGGCATGTCATTCATTGGAAACTCACTATTTGACAAGGAAGACGGCTATCTCAGTGTCTGATGTCAGGCCGCGGGCAGTACCAATCTTGTCCCAGTTGCTGGCCATATCCCCCAGGTACACCAGTCGCCTTGCTTGCTTGTCAAACTTAACACTCGTCTGCTCCAATTGTCCAGCCATTTTCATGGACAGCTAGAAAAAAGAAACTAGCATGAGTCACAGCATAACTTTAGTGTATGGCTGGTCGACAGTAAGTGTTTCCCAAGTCGACCGTACATATCTGACCGCATCAAGTTGATCTATGTGATGGATTGAGTAAACCCAACAGAAAAGCATTGCACACCCGTCCGCCCCCATGCAATTGTACACTGTTTTGTTCAAGATGAAATCACATCTGGTCGAATTTTTACGTTTCTTCGACTACTTCTGTGCTGTACGTATCTTGCTACTGATGTTAATTTTTTTAGTGTCTGACTCACTAGTTAACAGTAACACACGTCAAGTTGTTTGTGGTATGCAGATCAATCACCAAAAAACTTTCACTGCTTGTGATGTACGTGTTGATTACGGTACATGTACCTGCGTTTGTAAGTTGTGAACTAATGTCCAAGCTAGTTAAGCTTACGGTACATGTACTGAAGATTTTAGAACTAGAAGCCGAAACAGTACTGTGAAGCGAAGTAACAACCTCAGTGTGATGACCGGAAGCCATGTCGTTTTCTTTGTTTCCGGTAAGGTGTGGAGTCATTAATGTCATTGCGTCCGATTCAACTTAGACGGAAAAACACTCAAAATACATGCATCAGCGTAAGAGATATTATAATGGTAATTGATGACCTACAATCACGCACCTCGGCCGACTGTAATCCTTGGCATGCATTCACTATCGCTTCTGTCTGGTCGTCCAACTTGGAAGCGTGACGTCACAAGTATGAGTGCCGATTTACCCCAAGACAGAATGAATGTAGCCTGCCATATATCCAAGACATGTATACAGCTCGGACGCAACAACAAAGGAGGGGGTCGCACGGATTACGGAATGTATAACAAATGTTGACGTACATTATGTATCTCAACATTAACGTTTGCCCTCATCACTAAAAAACTTTGTCAACTGGGCCATGTTGGTTAAAATTTGGGCCAACAACGCACAGCACTAGAGTGACTGGAGCCGGACAGCACAATGACGGGATGGGACAGCTATATATATACCCTGCCGGAACAGTCCAGCTAACACTATTCAATCTAGTCACACTGTCGGATCAGCTACATCTGAAACAGATCCACTTCACGCAGTTGGAGGGATTACATGGGCAATGTTTTGGAGTAAGCACCATGTTTTATTCCCCCCCCCCCCCCCCCCAGGTTAGGGGTCAAACTCACACAGCTTTGCATGAAATGTGAGAGTGAGAATCAGCCCACTTGGCCATCCTGGTAATTGCCCTCAACTGGCTGTTCATTTTTCTATTTGGAAAGTTGTTTTTCAGTGCAAGGCAAATATTGCAACTGAAACCATTCACTGTTTCCACCATTTAATTTTTTTTTTTTTTTTGGGGGGGGGGGGGGACCAACAATATAAAAACAACTGATGGGTTTTGATGTTGTCATTGTTGGTTTTAGTTGTTGTTTGATCCAGTGCATCAGAGTGTACATTGTGTCAAAGAGTTGGTCACAACCACCAATCACAACTGACATTACCTGAGTAGAAAAGGAAAGATGTGCAAAGAATATGAATGATCATTTACTTCTTCATTCGTGTACATTACATGGATAATGCTGTATGATTTACAGTCAATTCACACACACACACACACGCACACACACACACACGCACACACACACACATGTATACAAGCGCCTGCCATTTCAACTGCATTTGGCAAATGTTAGAAACACCACAGTCGTTTACACCTTGGTCAGAAGTTCTAGATGGTCTCAAACATTTTCTCTGAGGATCCACAAAAAATAAAAAATGTCACTATAACCGGCCCCCGTAGTGTAGTGGTTAGCACTTCGGATCATGGACCGGGAGACCCAGGTTCGAATCCCAGCCGAGGCAAGCGGGATTTTTCCTACCTAGGTCGGCTCCTACCCAGAGCGGGTGTGCTATGGGCCCGATGGGGAGGCTGTTGCCACACAGCCGAGTTTCACCCACTTCACGGGTGCGACTTTGGGGGTGCTTCCCTTAGTATGACACGTCTTATGATGTGGATGATTACACGGCCGGCACCGCAAGTGCCGTAGTTCCCGGTCCTGGTTAATGCAGGGATACTTATGACAGGAAGCGTGGAATGCGGCCCTGTCCCGCAGTCCCAAACCACATGGACCTCCATAGCATCATCTTACTATCATCCTCATCTCCATCTTCATGCATAATAAAAATTGTCCCAGCTTCCGAGTCCTCCGTGGGTTTCACCCATGACCTGGGAGGAACTCCACTGGAGCTGGAAAAGAGTTGGGGCAGCAAAAAAAAAAAAAAAAAAAAATGTCACTATGATCTTCCCTTGGAGTTCCCAGCAGACAGTAGATCACACACACGTCGCTGTGAATAGATTTTAATAGACAAGGTCCAACAAGGTCCAGCTTACCAGTTCACACGAGTCATGGTTTTCCACCATTTGCGAATGGCTGTTTTTGTCAAAGGCAATCTGCAGCAATCATACATGAGGGGCATACAGTCTGATGTTAGGAATTGGATGTTAGGAATTGGATGTTAGAGTGGGTGCAAATAGACACAGTGTGTGTGTGTGTGTGTGTGTGTGTGTGTGTGTGTGTGTGCGTTCGGTTACGGTGGGTTGCGGGGTAGTGTGCAATACATGTTGTCGGGGTTGTGGTGTAGTGATTTTTTGTGGGGTAGGATTTCCCATGACCCCATAACGCAAACCCCGCAAACTGCGTACTAATACTATTTGGATGTCCCTGGTGCATTTATCTCAAATACTCCAGAAGAACGTTTTGGAACTAGGGCCAACACACACACACAGTACATACGGATCAGCCCCTTCCAGCGTTTCCCTTAAAAAGAGATAATGAGATGACGTAATTTTCCCGCGCTGCTACGACCTCCTCGTGCATGCGCTTAAAATCGCGTGCGAACGTCAACAAAGACGGCGGCTGCGTCTCTCTCATGCCGATATCTTCCTAAGAGGTATGTCTGTTTCTTTGATTTCTGAAGATTAATCTTCATTATTGCATTTAAGAATTTATATTATTATTATTTTGGGGTTTTTCGCAAGTTGACCCAAAATCAGTTTCATGTAGTTCTGCCTTGGGCTTGGGCTTGGACAGCACAGATTTGTTGTTGTTGTCATTGTGGTGGTGGTGTGTTTGCGTGCCACTGTGTGTGTGTGTGTGTGTGTGTGTGTAAAAACACTTAAACTGGTGTAACTGTGAGAGGTTTTTGTGCCCGTGTAGGTGCAGGGTACTAATGTGTGTATTAATGTGTGTGTGTTGTTGATGTTATTTGAAAGCTTTATAATATGCTGATTCAGTTATGTAATGCTGATTTAGTTACATACGCTTTGATTGCCGAGGTGCCTTGGTAACCTGACTGTGTCCATACCAAAGTGTTCTCTTTTGTATGGTACTGTGCGTAAAATATGAGAATAAAATGCTGTCGATGTGTGTGTGTGTGTGTGTGTGTGTTCCTGGACAACTGAAGACCTACAGCTGCTCTGGCTTCATTTGTTCCTTGTGTTTCCTCTCGTGTGTCCTGCAGTTAGAACCACTTGAGAATGCTCGTTCACAGTATGAACATTTATATGGTTTTTCTCCTGTGTGTGTGCGGATGTGAATCTGCAGGCTCGCGCGGTCCTTGTATGCTGCATTACACTGCTCACACTTGTAGGGCTTCTCTCCTGAATGTATTTGCACGTGAAGCCTCCGGCCTTCAGCGGACTTGAAAGTTTTCTCACAGTGAGGACACTTGTAGGGTCTGACTTCAGTGTGAGTAAGCAGGTGCCTCTTGTAATTTGACTGATCTCCAAAAGACCGTCCACACTGAAAACAAAAGGTAATGGTGACTTACACATGTATGTATACTGTATGACTGCTGACACAAATTTAACAAACAGAAAACCTACACGCAAAATTCATCATCGAAAGGTATGATTTGAAGGAACAAGTGTCATTCACAGTGATTCAGGGCTTGCAACTGTCTGCTATTTCCGCAAAATGGCAAACCCAGTGCCACTAAAATTGTAAAAATAAAGTTTCTGCTTTAAAAAAAAAAAAAAAAAAAAAAATCCATTATTTTACACAATCCAGACAGACTGCAATGCCTCATGATGTACTCTTAACTGTGCTGGACCAGCTATGCATCCAGTTTGTACAAACAACGGATAGACTGGTCAAGCCCCCGAGGAGGGGGACATCATGATGGATCAGCATGTCAGAATTCCATAATGGAATGGGAATGTGTCACTCCCAACAACTGCAAGCCCTGGTCACAAGGCTGAGTAACTGGAGCAGGACTTCCCACATTTTGCCCATAAGTTATGCGTACAGGAAATGGAAACAATGAACAAATCATGAAAAATGGGATTTGTTTTTATAACTTGTTAGTTTCATGGTTTGAGCCTTATGGACAGCTTGTGTAGCACTTGAACTGGAAGTGACTGGACTCTTGTATCCCAGAACAGGACAAGAATGTTAGCCGACAGTTAACCCCCTATATCAGTATATGACAACTCAGTCCCAATTATTTTGGACTTGCCCAAGGTAACAAGAAATTGGATTTATCAAACTCTGACACTACCAACTACAGAAAAAATACAGTCTTTAACCTGTACCTGAGGGCAACTGTAGGGGCGTTGTCCAGTGTGTGTTTTCAGGTGAGACTGCAAATTACTTGACTGAGTGAAAGCACGGCCACACTCCTGGCAGAGATAAGGTTTTTCACCAGTATGTGTCCTCACGTGTCTGTTGTAGTCCCGTGGTTGGATGAACGCTGCCTGACAAATGTCACACTTGTATGGTTTTTCACCAGTGTGAGTCATCATATGCTGAGTGAGTTTACATTTGAAGGAAAACATCTTGCCACACACTGGACACTTGATCTTTTGGCGCTCGCCATGTGTGCGCAGATGAGACTTGAGGCGAAATGACTGATCAAACTCGGCCTTGCACTGTGTACATTTGTACAGCCTTTGCTTGCGACTCGACTCCTCACTTTCTGTTGGTGCTGGAGACGGAGACGACCCAGTGGGTGCCAGCATTTCAGCCGACCCAGTGGGTGCCATCATTTCAGACGACCCAGTGGGTGCCATCATTTCAGACGGCTGAGTGGATGCCATCGTTTCAGACAGCATACTCGGTGTCATTGTTTCAGAAGGCTTACTCGGCATCAACGTTTCGGATGACTCTGTTTTTATGGGTGTCGTCCCACATTGCTCGCGCGATGAGTGAATCGTCTGCTGCAGTAATGTTGCAAATTTTGCATGTGAGCGAGTGTGGCTGACCAAATGGGCCATCTGGGAGAACGCAGCACCGCACTGTTGACAACCAAACGTCCTGCGTCCTGTGTGGGTCAGCCGGTGTCGCTTCAGGTGAGATGGCGTGATAAACTCGGCTCCACATAAATCACACTTCAGCCTACGTCCTGTTCTACCTTTTCTCCTGGATGTCGCTTTACCACTGTCTTTGTCCTCCGCATGACTTGAGTGAACTGATGTCGCTGCCTCAGGCTCTATGAAATGATCGTCCGATCCATGTTTCTTTTCTTCCGCATCAACTTTCTGACAATGCTGTCTTTTCATGTGAAGCATCAGGCCGCTTACATTGGCAAAGACGCAGCCACACTGCTGACACTTGTGAATGGTTTTGCCCACGTGCATCTTTGTCAGATGGAGGGTCAGGATTGGTGACTTAAAGAATCCTGCACCACAAAGTTCACACTTGTACGGCATCTCATCATTGTGCACAGACATGTGCTGGGTCAGGTAATCAGGCTCTGTGAACACCGACGGACACAGCTCACACTTAAACTCTTCTTTTTTGTCTGATGATGTGTCAAGGTGTGTACTGCCTTGCTGAAGACTAGTACAGTCATAGTCCAGTTGTCCGCTGCCAGTGTCATGATCAGGGCGTGTACCGACATCTGGAGCTGACGGAACAATCTGCATCAAGTTGGGTGCATACAGCCGTGTACTGTAATCAGGAGAGTGTGTACTGTTGTGGTCAGATTGTGTACTGCCGCTATCCTGGCGTGTACTGCTGCCATCCTGGTGTGTACTGCCACTATCCTGGCGTGTACTGCTGCCATCCTGGCGTGTACTGCCACTATCCTGGCGTGTGCTGCTGCCATCCTGGTGTGTACTGCCACTATCCTGGCGTGTACTGCCACTATCCTGGCGTGTACTGCTGCCATCCTGGTGTGTACTGCCACTACCTAGGTGTGTACTGTCAAACGCGGGGGCTGGCTGGACAGGTGGTGGGTATACACTGTCAGTGTCAGTGTGTTCACTGTCATCATTGGAGCGTGTTCTGACATCATTCAAGTGCGTACTTTTCTCATCAGTGGTTGGCTGGAGAGTTTGCAGCGTGTTGGAGGAAGATACACATGAATTGATATCATCAGGTACACTACCATGTCTGTCAGATGGGCTGGGCTTCTTAGTGATGTCATACTTGGCACAGGAAATGGACAGATGGGAAGCGACTGACTTGTTCTCTGCCCATGTAAGTTCATAACTGAAACCAAACAAATAAATCACACATTATACGGAACAAATAAATCAAACATGTATTCAATTTGCAGAGAAAAGCTGATCAGAACAAACCCTATCAAGGTTCATCTGCATTCATTCATTCTAGGGACTGCGCAGTGTGTTCAATCACATCTAAAGCTTGGGACCATGTATGGGTGTTTCACCACACCTAAAGCTTGGGGCCGTTTAGCGCGTGTTTCACCACACCTACGGCTTAACAGTGCAGCTTGGGACCATGGAGTGTGTGTTTCATCATGCCTAAAGCTTGGGACAGTGTGTATTATGTGTTTCACCACGCCCAAAACTTGGGACCGTGCAGTGTGTGTTCAACCACACCCAAACTTGGCTAAAGCTTCATACATCCCTTTTGTACCCGCTCAACCTGTCTCACTCTTACAGCTGCACATATATTGTACTTAATTTGTATTGCATGTAAGGTCATGTGAGGTCACGTGTGTGTGTGTGTGTGTGTGTGTGTGTGTGTGTGTGTGTGTGTGTGCTTATTTTACATTAAGATTATGTTATAATAAACAGAACAATTGCATGGGCCTGAAGACAAATTCTATTTTTAAATGTTACCTCTAAAAACACACAAAAACGTATTTTGGAATTGATTTGAATGGGATGCTATACATGTATGTGTAAAGGAAACTAACTATTTGACAAGGAAGACGGCTATCTCATTGTCTGATGCCAGGCCGCAGGCAGTACCAATCTTGTCCCAGTTTCTGGCCATTTCCCCCAGGTACACCAGGCGTCTCCCTTGCTCATCAAACTTAACATTTGTTCGCTCCAAGTGTCCCGCCATGTTCATGGACAACTAGCAAAGAAAAAAAAATTAGCATGAGTCACAGAACAGTCCGCGCCATACACATAGCACAAACGAAAATCCACCACACACACACACACACAGACGGCGGAGGGTTACACAAGGGAACCAAATATGGCGGATAACAGTGAACCGGTAGCGAGTAGGATGTCGCAAGACATTCTCTGGTTAAATCTGTTGACGTGTACGTGATCTACAAAGTGTCATCTGCTGGGAACCCCAAGCGAGATTTCTGTGCATCCGCAGAGAAAATGTTCGAGAAAACAGTCATGTGCGACAAAGGGGTAAACGACTACAAACTGAATCGGTCCAGATGACCGATGCACACATGAAGCCCTGCCATGTCGGTGCATTCTATTCGACCTGAGTATAAAACAACAACAACAAAAAAAACAAAAACACCCAAATCCTAATATAAATGCACCGTAATTCGACAAATCTAGGAATACGCACCTCGACCGACAGCAAATCTTGACCCGTAGCTCCAGATTCCTATCAGAGTGGCCGAACTTGGCAGTGATGTCATGATCCGTCTTTTTACCCCAAGACCCAACCCTGTTTCGTGTCCGTCGATAACTCCCAGCCCCTACGCCGACGGCCAAGTCGGGCTAACCGAGACCGAGCCGAGCTAAGTGATACTTGACAAGGAAAAAACAAAACTACTCGGTGACAAGGAAAGTGGACAGTTGCGAACAACTTTGAGGTCCCCGTGTTATTTGACAGTGTGCGCAGACGCGGTGAAAACTGTCGCATTCACCAGCACTGTACATTCTCAGCCTGTTTCGAGATTATTGCCTGCATGAGTTGTCTCCCTTGCCGCAACAAGCACACATTTTTCGTGGCAGAGCACAAAGCTGCCACGAAAATGCATGCATGCTGCGGGTCGAGTGTGTGTATACACAGGGGACAACTCACGCAGGCAATAATCTCTAAACAGGCTGAGAATGTACTGTGTTGGTGAATGCGACAGTTTCCACAGCTTCTGTGCACACTGTGAAATAACACGGGGACCTCAAAGTCAGTTGTTCGCAACTATCCACTTTCCTTGTCACTGAGTATTAATCTGTTTTTTCCTTCGTTAGGTGTCACTTAGCTCGGTTCGGTCTTGGTTAGCCCGACCTGGCCGTCCTCGCAGGGGCTTACGGAGTTATCGATGGACCCAGAACAGGGTTGCCCAAGACCATGTATTAATTAATATTGTCATCAACACTTACCACATCTCTCTCCACACCAAGTATATTCCATGTAAAAGCTACACCCCACCCCCCCACCCACTACCACCACTCCGACACATGCACACACCCACACACTCCAGTACTGCCAACAGGAAGAGCAAGACTAAAAGAAAATCACACTTTTCCTTTTTAATTTTTTAATACTTTAAGAGTTTATTCTTTTCTTTTTAAACTTTTTTTCCTTTTTAAACTTTTTTCCTTTATTCAGTCCTTATGGAAAATTGCACACGTTTGCGTGCGTGTCCTGATGTGTGTTGCACCTGCTCTCAGGGTGTTGCGCATGTCTTGTGTGTTGCACGCATGCCAGTGTGTGTTGTGTGCATGCATGCCGACACTGCACACGTGTCTGATCAGCATGTCAATCTCATGTGTGCTCTGTGTCTGACCAGTGTGTCGATCTCATGTGTGCTCCGTGTCTGACCAGTGTGTCGATCTCATGTGTGCTCCGTGTCTGACCAGTGTGTCGATCTCATGTGTGCTCCGTGTCTGACCAGTGTGTCGATCTCATGTGTGCTCCGTGTCTGACCAGTGTGTCGATCTCATGTGTGCTCCGTGTCTGACCAGTGTGTCGATCTCATGTGTGCTCCTTGCCTGATTTGTGTGTCCTCATATGTGCCAAACGATTACAAGACTTTGCAAACCCACGCCCGCAATATGAACATTTATATGGTTTATCTCCAGTGTGAGTTCGGACGTGTTCTTTCAAGCTGCTGGAGATGGCGAATGCAGCATCACACTGCCCACACTTGTAAGGCTTCTCTCCTGTATGAGTACGCATGTGGACTTTGAGCTTGGCGGATATGGTGAAGGCTTTGTCACACTGAGGACACTGGTAGGGCTTGATACCTGTATGAAGTCGCAAGTGTCGCTTGAAGTAACCTTGATCGGAGTACGACTTCCCGCACTGAAAGTGAAACACACATTTTTGTTTTCTCTCCATAAATTATGCATAAAAAATGGAAACAGACAACATAAAAGAACATATGGTGTTTTTTGTTGTTTTTTTCCTTCACTTTTCACAGTAAGGTGAATTTCAGGGTGTGACGTTTTGAAACTCAGCTCCAATAACTGGTTAGCCCAGCTTTGTAGTTTTACTTAGCCAACACAAAATGAACTTACCAATCCTTTCCTCTGTCAGACTGAAATAAGGCAAACTACATGTACTTTTTAATTCTGTAACAAATCACAATTCTCTCAGAGTCTGTAGTCTTTACTGACTTGTCTCGCTGTCATACATCGTTGCCCCGTCTTTGATATCACCCTATGTGGTGGAAAAGGACGTTAAACCCCCAAACACCCACCGACCCACCCACCCACCCTCTCGCTGTCATAAACTTCCCGAGATGAACAGAGCTTCCATTTTTGGGCTGGTGTGTTGACGGTCTCACAATACAGCTGTACCAATTTAACTGACAGTGACTAGTCTCTCATATCCATGCACCTGACATTTTGACTTGCCACCAGACAACCTCAACAATTTACTTACCTACCCTTACCTTACCCCGGGTAACAGGAAAATTAATGGAATGTGTCAAACCCAGCATCTTCTACATAAAATAAACACAGGACTTGATCAATGTACCTGAGGGCAAACGTAGGGGCGTTGTCCCGTGTGTGTTGCCAGGTGACGTCGCATGTTACTTGACTGGGTGAAGGCACGGCCACACTCCTGGCACAGATAAGGCTTTTCACCAGTATGTGTCCTCATGTGCGTGTTGTAGGACCCCACGTGCCTGAATGTTGCATCACAAATGTCACACTTGTATGGTGTTTCCCCTGTGTGTGTCCTGACATGTGCTGCAAGGTTACTGGGGCTGGCAAAACTTTTGCCGCAATGCTGACACTGAAGTTTCTTTGGCTGGGAATGGGTGCGGACGTGAATTTTCAAGCGGAATGACTGACCAAACTCCGCCTGACAATGTGGACATTTGTACGCCTTCTGTCCTGTATGCTTATGAAGATGAGCGTTGAGGTGGTCAGCGTACGCAAACTTGGCATTACAATGTTGACATTTGTAAGGTCTTGCATCAGTGGTCGATCCCTCACTTTCCGGCGACAGAGATGGTTTGCCGCGTGTTGATGCTTCATTTGGCTTTCGTTTCATCAACAGTTTTCCACAGTGGATACGTGCGTGAATCATGAGTTGTAGTGATGATGCAAATTTTGACTGACAATGTTGACAGTGAAAAGTTTTCTTGCTTTTAGCCAGTTTAGGTTTACAGTTATGCCTAGTGAGTTCAGTGGATGACACAAAAGTCCTTGAACACTCTCCACACTCAAACGGTCGGGAATCTGCATGTGAACGAGCGTGAATGACGAGGTTGTTCATCTGGGAAAATGCAGCACCGCACTGCTGACAACCAAAAGTCCTCTCCCCCGTGTGTGTCAGCCTGTGTCGTTTTAGGTGATTTGGTTGCTGAAACCGAGCCCCACACAATTCACACTGGAACTTCCGTTCATCGCTGCTTTTTTTCTGGGACATCGGTTTACCACTGTCTCTGTCCTCCGCATCATCTGAATGTGTAGACATAGCTGCCTCAGTTCGCAACTGATGAATATCCAAGTCCGCTTGTTTGCAATGCTGCTTTTTGCGATGGTTTTTCAGTCCTTGTGTGCTGGCAAAGACACAGCCACACTGGTGACACTTGTAAGCTGTTTTACCAACATGCTTCTTCAGATGGAGGGTCAGGACTGACAACTTCAAGAATCCCGCTCCACAATGTTCACATTTGTACGGCATATCATCAACATGCACGGACATGTGTTGGGTCAGGTGGTCAGGCTCTGTGAATACAGACAGACACAGGTCGCACCTAAACTGTTCTTTCCAATCTGATGACACCTGTCTGTCCACCAGCACTTTCTCCTGATCCGATGTCAAATCAGTACTTGGTGTGTCAGTGTCACTGATCTCGTCTCGATCAACATCATGGGGTGACTGGATAGGTTGTCGTGGCCTAGATGCAGCTCCATGGGGATGACGACCATGATTCCCCCTGAATGAGTGGGATTTTTCCGTGGCCTCACACTTCAGACATGACAGGGCGAGAGGAGAGTGGCAGGTGATACAGCTAGCAGCCGATTGGTTATCTGCCCATGTATCTTCATAACTGCAAACCATACAGGGAAAGTTTTAATTATTTTATGATGCTTCACCGAAGCAAAAGGAAACAAATATATTGCTAACATGCACCAGTTTATGTTAACTCAATCCTCACTCCTGATCCACGTCACCTGTTAAACAAATTTTAACCTACAGCCGGTTGGTTATCAGCTGATCACTATTCAGTCTACACTCACACTGACAGGAAGGCCACATCTGAATTTGATTCATCCTTGCGACTATGATGGCCAGTTTTACAAACAGGCCAAGTTGAAATAAAAAAAAATAAAAAACACTGGAAAGTTTTTCCCTGTGACAATTATGAGGTACATAACAGGTACATAACAGAAACCAAGGAATGTTAATTCCATCTACTTGCACATGACTTAAATTGTGATACATTTCACTGACACAACTCACTATTTCACAAGGAAGACGGCTATCTCAGTGTCTGATGTCAGGCCGCGGGCAGTACCAATCTTGTCCCAGTTGCTGGCCATATCCCCAAGGTACAACAAACGTCCATCTTGCTTTTTGGAAAAGCCCTCATCTGCCCTCTCCACTTTCCCTGCCATTCCTTTGGTTAGCAGGTATCAACACTGCAACAAACGATATATATGAACATATCGGGATACGGAAAATGTTAGCAGCTAGTTTTAATCTGTTGATCTCAAAAGATGATTTTTTCCCTGAAATTTAAATTTTCTGTTGAACTCTACATTATGAATTTTCCTAATTGCTCTGCTTTTCTGTTGAACTCTATATTATGAATTTTCCTAATACCGCGGTTGCCGGTTACGCAGAGTCGGGTGCTCTCCATCGCCGGAGACGCAAACGGTCCCCCATGATGTGGGCTATGCATGCGATGGCGAGCAACGTGAGCGTTTCGACCGGCAAAGATGTTCGCGATAAAATTAAATGAATGAAAGTTCCTGAACTGAAAAAAATATCTGAAAGACGGGGGCGTGCGTTTTAGTCGCTACACAAAAGCGCAGCTTATCACTTTAGCCCTTGAAGCAGATCGGCAGTCGCTTCAACCGAGAGACTCGGTCTTGCCACGCGGAGAAGTTCTGCCTTCGAATCGCTTTTATCCACATATTTCTGAGTCTCGGCTCTGAAACTTTTGAAGGAAAGGGCTCAAACTGAACGATCTCACCATTAGGTAAGACCATCTCTGGAAATTTCTCCAGCTTATCTGATTTTCACGAGCCATTTTGGCAGCCGATCGCAACGCAGTGGTAGTGCGGCATCGTGTGTGACTCGAGCAGCCCACATGCCGAGTCTATCAAGCCCAGTCTCGGTCCAAAACCGCGCACGTTCACTCATGTTCACGCGCTATAACGAGAATCGGCAACCGCAGTATTGCTCTGCTTGGGGGTGAAGGTATAGCTCTACGAACTACATCAAATGGAATTCATGACACGTACATAGCAGTGACAGGGTCATTTCTTCTAATGTGATAAACAGTGTTGTCGGGTAAATTACACACTCCAGCAAAGGCACACGACACAAGACTGCCAAAAGTTTAAATCTGATGGTTATAATGACGATTATGATCAGGATCATGGGAAATGTTTTCGGCCCATTTGACTTGGAAATCCTCTGCGCTGTCTCAGTGATAGCCACCATCGTCACGAAACGGAGGGGAAGCGCAATGGGGGCAGCCTGCAATGCAGACGCATTTGCTCCAGTTTTGAAAGATTAACACTTCTAAACAGTACAGCTCACCTGCCTATCTAGCTTGCCTAGCACACATTTCGACCTCCATTGTCGTCTGCTCAAAATTACCAAACTTGGACGCGTAACGTTTCTCTGTCATTTCACCCCAATTCATATCTGAACAGCATCTTCGGCTTCTGCAGCAAAGTCGACAGGCTGCGTCTTCAGCCGAAAGGTGTTTAAGACACAGACTGAAGTAGTGCCAAGAGGTAGTGTATGTGATGATAAGTGATGTGACAGAATGAGTGTGATAACACTCAATATTTCTGTTACATTGTGGCTAGAAGACTACTTAGGCACAGTTCGCGTCCTACTAATCTATGCCAGGCAATGCTAAACTAAGCCAGGGTATGCCAGGACCTTCCGCGAGGTAACCGGTATGCGAGGGCAGGCGAACGACTGGAAGGCCACATGAATGATTCTGTGTGCGTGCGCACATTTATTAATGATAATTGGAAGGTGTTATTTTTTTCATTCTTGGAAAACTTGATATCTTGTTTGGAAACTGCATTGAACAAAAACTTGGAAAACATGAATAAAAATAGGTAAGGTCAAGGCAGAATGTCTCAAAGGGAAAATAAAGTTTATCAAGCAAAACTCGGATGCAGTAAGTTTGTAGAGTTTTTGAAAAAAGTAAAAAATAGGACATTTCAGATGAAAATTGGTATAAATCTGTAAACTCTGTAAAGACTGTTTGAAGTAACCATTAGATAAAAAGCTGAGGCATTCGAAATGGACACAAAAGTGAGGGAGGGAGGGGTTACCATGGAGACGGAGACAAAAAAGTAGTTTAAATAATGAAGCAAAAGCATGTGTACCGAGGCCACGGCAATCATTTCCCATGGTGTCCAGTCGCCCCTATTCACTGTCTCTGTCTGTCTGACTCTCTGTCAAACACACACACAAATGCACACACGCATGCACGCACGCAAGCATGCACGCACACACACACACAGACACACACACACACACACACACACACACACACACACACACCGTCACACCAGAGACATAGATATTATGTATGTCTCTGGTCACACACACACTGTCACACACAAACACCCAAAATATCATTGTTTCCTTATGTGAGTGATTTCAATTTAGCAACCTGCCCTGGCATAATTATTTAATCCTCACCCTGACATGCCCATCTGGCATACCCGCCTGGCATGAATCTGATCTCACAAAAGAAAACAGATCAACATCAACAACAACTACAACAACAACAACAACAATAAATGCACACAACGCGTGCACACACACACACACACACACACACACACACACACACACACACACACACACACACACACACACCAAACGCATCCTCTATTTTATTATGTGAGTGATTTCCTTCAGGGCATAACTTCGCATCAGATCCTGGCATGACCTGGAATATATATTTTCCCTCGCATAGTTTAGTATGACCGTACAGTTACGCCCCTTTGAACCAAACATGGCTTCCCAAATGAACGTTCGGCAGCGAAGGGAATTATTTTTCCGGTCTTCTTACCTGCTCAAGCAATGTTCTCGCATTAGTTCTTCCGTGCACATAACCGCTGCATTCCAAATCGAACTGTGCAAGTTGTGTTACGTGTTGTAGCAAGTGACGATCCTGGCGTCACAGTTCTGAATGCGATCTTCACTGCATACGTCTCGCGATGTAAACAGAACGGGTACAATGCTCCAACTTCACGACAGTCGGTCGGCTGGCATCCACACTTTCCATGTTTTTTTTGTGTGTGTGTGTTTTTGTTTTTTTTCTCTCGTGCAATAGAGAATCAGTTGTAGCGTTTGGCTCGTGCAACTGATCACCAGGTATAGCGTTTGCCGATGTCTCTCGGATTAAAGATGTCTTGGTGTGTACAAGAGTAGTAAAACTGTATTTTGTTCGGCTCAAGACACAGATAACGACAATGGACAGAGACTGGCAGAATAACCCTGGGGGAAGGGAAAATTATACATTGCCTTACCCTCACTATGCTCCAAAAGCCCTGTGGACCGGGACACACGAAGACATTGGTCTGGCTGGGAACGCTGCATTTCACAGAGGTTTTGCTGATGCCAGGCAAGGGGCCATGCAGAGCTACACAGTGGGAAGACAGGCTGGCGTACCAGGACCTGATAGCGAGGCTCTGGGGGAGAGGAGAGGAGGAGAAAATCGGAGAAGGGGGGACAGGCATGAGGAAGGTGATGAGGAGTTGTTAGGACTGGTCGTACAGTTTGAAGATCCAACCACGCCCGTCACTACCACGGTAACCGTAAGTGCATTTGCAGACAAGTACATGAGTGCATTGATCGTCGCTAAACAAAAATGCATGGACGAAATTAATCCTGTAATGCTGTGTGAGTGTGCTTGCGTGCGTGCATGTGTGTGCCTGTGTGTGTGTGCGTGCGTGTGTGTGTGTGTGTGTGTGTGCGCGCGAGTGTGTGTGTGTGTGTGTGTGTGTGTGACTAATGACTTGCATTTGACCTGCTCGGTTATGTTGATAATTTACTGTATCATGGTTTTCCTTTGACTGCATCTCGACATGTAAACTTTGTTTAGCCAGGGTATTAAGTGGAGTCCCATACGATACTTTCTGTTGCTGAAAAGCTTCCATTCAGATTATGATTTTGTCTTGCAGCATAAGACCAGTGACACACTATCTATGAGGAATCAAACAAATCCTGACACCCTGCAGAAGGAACGGCCATTGCCGGATACAGCACAACCCACCTGGGCGTCCCCATCTGGTCCATCCGGTGAAGAAACGACGACAGGTGGTGTAAAAAACGAGGAGCGAGAACAGCCCAACCTGCAGCAGTCGTCAGGCTGGGTGGACATCGGGGCAGCATTTGAAAGATGGCGGGGCGTTGGTGCCTCACTGTCTCTCACTACGGGACAAGATGTTGCAAATTTTCTGATTCAGCAGTAAGTGTGTTGATAGCATGGTTTTGTTTTGAAGGAAAGAAAACAGAAGCAAAGTCGGAAATGTTTACCAACTTGACGTTGATGTAGCACTCACTTATCAGTAGGCAACACTATTTGTCTTGTGTTCATTTATTATTAAAAATATCTCAAAGACGGCAAGTACCAGGGCCATGTTTTAGTTGTACTTGTACCGCCCTTCGCTTGTTTCATACTTAAACTCAGTCACGATCTTAATAGTTTAATATTAAGCATATCCCCCGGCGCAGAATCACATTGAGCTGACATAAATTGTTTTCAGTTCATAGACTTCAGTTGCTGTTGATTCTTTTTTCCAGTTATGAAGACACTGTGGCAGGGAAACAATCGACCGATTGTTGTGTTCGCTGTCAGTCCTCCCTGTCTTGCTTGAACTGTGGTTGGTCAACACCCGAGCATCACAGCGTGTCAAGGAAGCGAGACGTTGCCACAGACACCAGCAGCAAAACAGCTTTGACCTCCAGTCACGACCTTCAGACAGGCCACCGCGACCACACGCAGTCAGAGGAGGTGAACGATTCACCGCCACAGTCACCATCAGAAGATGACGATAATGATGATGATAATAATGATGATGATGATAATGCCGATGATAGTGATGATGATGATTCACCAGGGTCACCGCCAGCAGTGTATGAGTGTCAGATTTGCCAGTCGATGTTTCCGGATCCCGGTGAACTAACTTTACACCTGCAGAGTCATCTGGATGACATACTACACAAATGCGAAGAGTCACGGCGACAGGCTGGATTCCGGAGTCCGGGACTGAAAGCACCAAAAATTCACACACAGACCACGCAGGCAGGAGAGGGAACCATGGACACTGGCTCGCAACGGGGTGGCGCATCAAGACGAAGAAAGAGAACTCATAGCTGTCAAACTGGCAGTGACATAAAGGAAGAGACAGCGAGGGAAGACGTGGAACCGCGGAGAAGTCGTGATGTGAAACGACAGAGCAGTAGTCAGGTGAAACAAAAGATAGCGAAAACGAGGAATATTGACTCCATACAGCAACAGAAGAAGGTGGCAAAACAAACCATCGAGTCTGGATCAGCAGCTGAGCAAGCCCAGCTGGCTTCAGAAGGAATCAAGAGTGAGGGAGGGGTGACCGCGGAGACGGAGACAAAACCCAGAGGTTTCTCAATGATACGTTGGAGACAACAACGAGGTGAGGGGTTGGTTGCTGGGCAACCGACACGGTGTACACAGACTCCTGCCAGTGACCCTCTCATGCCGTTTGTGTGCTTGCAGTGTGACGCCAAGTTTGAACACGAACACCGGCTGGTGATGCATCTCCGCAAACACACGGGTGAGCGTCCGTATCGGTGTACGGAGTGCAACGCCACCTTCGCTCAGAGCTCCCACCTCAAGCAGCATCAGCGCACACACACAGGTGAGAAACCACACGCGTGTCCGCACTGTCTGGCACGCTTTGCTCGCTCGGGCGCTCTGGCCTCGCACATCAACATCCACACGGGCGAGAAGCCCCACAAGTGCGAGTTATGTCCAGCGGCGTTCAGTCACCGCACCACGCTCTCCTCGCACATGAAGGTACACACTGGCGCCAAGCCATACCTGTGCCCGGAGTGTGGCCGCACCTTCGCGCACACCAGCAATTTGAAGAAACACCGCATCACCCACACCGGTCTCCGTCCCTACATCTGTCACCAGTGCAGCAAGGCATTCTCTGACCCGGTGAATCTGAAGCGACACATCCGCACGCACACGGGCATCAAGCCGTATAAATGTGACCAGTGTCTGAAGGCGTTCGGAACATCCGATGCACTGAAGGTTCACATGCGCACACACTCGGGTGAGAGGCCGTATCCATGTCAGCACTGTCCTAAAGCCTTCACTACTTACCAGAGTCTGACCAAACACATCGGTACACAGCACAGACTGGCATCAGACTTAACATGAAGTGCTGCATCACCATTTGTATATATATTATAGCAGACTTCCGTGTCAGGAGTCCAGGTTTTTGTTTGTCTCTTTTGTTTTTGTTTTATTTTGTGAGAGTATGTTCAGGCTGGGGAGTTTTCAGTTATTTGGCAGTTTTTAGCCAAATTTCATATTCTTTCAGCCCCCCAAATCTAAGTTTCAGCCGAGGGGAGCCGGGGTGGCCGAATGGTAAAGCGTTGGACTTTCAATGCTCGGATCGTGAGTTCGAATCCCGCCGGCTGGGGCCAAATATTTGTGCTGGCCTTTTTTTCTCGTTGCCCCGTCATTGATATCACCCTTATGTGGTGGAAAAGGACGTTAAACTCCCAAACACCCACCCACCCTAAGTTTCAGCGGAAGAAAATAAAGGGGGAAGAAGGTTGTACGCACAGTCTCATGATATAGATACATGAAATGCCATGTGGGACAGTCTAACTTCATTTTTGAGGACTTGCATGTCAGTATCAATGCAGTATTTTACTTCTGGGTTGCAGGAGAGGCTACTTAATGCCTTTAAATATACATACATGTATTTACATGTACCAAAATTTGTTTCCTTAACCTTCCGGCTACGTCGCTAAAAAACTTCTTAGTCCTACATCGTGTGAAACAACTTGCCCATGGTTTTTAAATAGGTAATTTTCGACTTATTCCTAGTCCTACGTCGTGGAAAACAAATTACTCATGGTTTTTATATAGGCAGATTGCAGCTTATTCCTAGTCCTACATCGTGGGAAACAAATCACCCATGGTTTTTAGAAAGGTAAATTTCAACTTATTCCTAGTCCTACATTACCCATGGTTTTATATAGGCAATTCACAACTTATTCTTATTTATTGTTTAATTACTCTGCTAATTACAAGTTAAACATCACAATTTTTGGCATGAACATAGTCAAACCATTTATTGACAAAGTCATGAAATTTCAAAGGTGTGACATAAATATTGACCGAGATACGTTCATCTAAAGCAATGTGTGTGCAACTTTTTACCCACGACAGAGCCGGAAGGTTAAGTGGGGCATTGCCCATATCGTCTCAGCAGTGCACTGGCTCTGCACCCCGCCATAGGTTTCAGTCTTCTTTTTGCCTCGGCAATTCTCCAGCATGTGTGTTTTTTGTGAGTGTGCACGACGGATTCAGTTTGCAGAACTACACCTGTATGGGACAAGCAAAATGAAAAAAGCACCCATGCATACAAATCTCTTTTTCAAGTTTTATCATAATGATTTTTATCAGTTGATTTAAAGATTAGTTTAAAGGTAAAAAAAAAAAAAGTAAAGGAAAAACAAATAAAAATTCACGTTTTGTCATTTTCACAGGAGGTCCGCAGTAATTGCTGAAAAACGTGTTTGTTGGTGATTGTATCAAGGTGTTATGGTTGTTTGTAATTGTTCACTAATTTACGAATGGTATTATTGTTAAATCATATTTTGCAGTATTTGTAAGTTTCCTATATGTTGTAGACAAGATGGAACTAGGTAGCTATATGTATAGATTCAGGATATAAATATGTTGTTTATCACATGCACATTGTCATGGATTCATTGTAGAGTATGTGCTCTGTTGTTATTTTGAACTTTTAGCATCGAGTGAAATCTAGTTAATGTTTTTTTTTTAACTTTACTGATTATAAAATAAAGTCGTAAGTAGTTTTTTTAATTGTTGTCTTTGATTCGCTTAAGATCTTTTTAGAGAATTCTTCTCCGAATCTCGGAATATTCTGCCTTTTCCTCAGCAAAGACATACAAACATGTTACATCTCTATCCACAGCTGTCTCTTCCTTTTTTTAAATTTTTTAAGCTTCATTTATTTATATATATATATATTTATATATTATTTGACTGAAAATGTATTAATGTAGCACTGTAGATTAGCACTGCTGAAGGCGATGTCACGCAGAAAACAAGTTTTACAAAACATGTTTTGAAAGGCAAGACGCCCCCCCCCCCCCTCCCCAAATGCTTTCCGAAATAGTACATGGCACACATATGAAAACATGTTTTGCGAAACAACCTCGAAACGTGCGTAGAGTGCTCTCCCATAACTCCTTGAACAAGGTTTCATTGGTTGAAGCACAAAACATGTTTTCAGATGTTAGGGCAGGTTCTAAAACTGAAAACTCGATCGAAACAATAAAAACAATGTTTTGAAGTAGGTCACATGACAAGACACGTCGCTTCGCAGCGAGACATCTGAAAACGATGTTTTCAAGTGTGACATGGCCTTCAGTGCATGTACTGCCATTTTTACAGTACGTACCATACTTCTTACGTGTGTGTGTGTGTTAGAGAGAGAGCATGCATATAGTGCTGTTGATGGTTCTTGCCTCACACAGCAGCCTACTTTACAAGAGAGAAAAAAAAGAAGAAGAAACAACAAAGAGATAAGACCACAGTTTTCACTGCATGTGTATATGAATGCTTGCTGTCTGCTGGTGCCCTGAAGTGGTGAGCTACACACGAGATACATACATGTACAACAGTGGAAACAACAGAAAATGGTGTTCAGAATAAAAACGGTTCAACAACTCAATTACATTTTATTGGTCCTTTTGCCCCAACAATAAACATTCACAATCGGTATTTTCAATGTCATTTTTAGCGGTGAATATTTTCTGAGTATCATGACAGAAACATTTCTCCTTTAATTAACTTCATTGTCAGATGGTGTACACTTTGAAACCAACAATGTGAAGTACCGGCAGTGTACTCACTATGAAGTACCGGTAGTGCAATCACTAACAATACGAAGTACCGGTAGTGCAATCACTAACAATACGAAGTACCAGTAGTGTAATCAAAAACAATATGAAGTACCAGTAGTGTGAGCACTAACAATATGAAGTACCGGTAGTGTAATTAGTATGAAGTACTGGTAGCGCAATCACTAACAATACAAAGTATCACTAGTGTAATCACTATCAATATGAAATACCGGTAGTGGAATCAAAAACAATAGGAAGTACCGGTAGTGTAATAAAAAACAATAGGAAGTACCGGTAGTGTAATAAAAACAATAGGAAGTACCGGTAGTGTAATCAAAAACAATAGGAAGTACCGGTATTTTAATCAAACACAATAGGAAGTACCGGTAGTGTAATAAAAAAAACCATAGGAAGTACCGGTAGTGTAATAAAAAAAACAATAGGAAGTACCGGTAGTGTAATAAAAAAAAAACAATAGGAAGTACCGGTAGTGTAATAAAAAAACCAATAGGAAGTACCGGTAGTGTTATCAAAAACAATAGGAAGTACCGGTAGTGTAATCAAAAACAATAGGAAGTACCGGTAGTGTAATCAAAAACAATAGGAAGTACCGGTAGTGTAATCAAAAACAATAGGAAGTACCGGTAGTGTAATAAAAAAACAATAGGAAGTACCGGTAGTGTAATAAAAAACAATAGGAAGTACCGGTAGTGTAATAAAAAACAATAGGAAGTACCGGTAGTGTAATAAAAAACAATAGGAAGTACCGGTAGTGTGATCACTAACAATAGGAAGTACCGGTACTGTAATCACTAACAATATGAAGTACTGGTAGTGTAATCGATTGAACAGTACAATGCAGTAGGATTCTGAGTATATATAGACAATTTATTTCCCATCCCTTTCCTGTAACAAACACCATTAAGCCCTAACTAACTAACTCATTGTAACACACACTGTTAAGCCCTAAATAATTAACTAACTAACATACACCCAGACAAATTGTTCATGAGTAAGTTCTCTGCATTTAGACATTGACGAAATTGTGTAAGACGGACTCAAAATGCCTTTGACTTTTTCTGTATCCAAATAATGTTCACTTCACACACACACTGTTCACTGCAAAGACGCACAGTCAGTAAAAACGGTGCAGTATTTCAACCGACACACAACCATGTAACTGTGCACAAAAAGGTGCACAATAAAATGTACCTGCATAGACATTATGCAGATGGAAACAAGAGATCTCTATCAGATCATTATCATTCATTCTCAGTGTAGCCTATAGCTACCACACACCCTTATAAACAATCGTTGAATAACCGGGGTATAAATCACAATGCGCACCACATTCCACAAAATTAATGTGACCCGTTCTCACAAAAGGGACCAGAAGTCGAAAATTATCAATTCTGAGATATGTATGTCACTGCAATCTACTGGTTATGCAGTTTAATTCAAAATAAGATTTTTACAGGGTCCATACAAGTTCACAGTCTCAAACCTTCATGACTTTTCCATGACTTTTCCAGGCCAACTCTCCTGTTTTCCATGACAACTTCCACGCCCTCTTTCACACTGACACACGCGAGGGTAGAAATTACGAGCTTAATTTCGTAATTTCTCGAAATTACGAGCTTAACCGGCCCCCGTAGTGTAGTGGTTAGCACTTCGGACTGTGGACCGGGAGACCCGGGTTCGAGTCCCAGCCGAGGCAAGCGGGATTTTTCCTACCTAGGTCGGCTCCTACCCAGAGCGGGTGTGCTATGGGCCCAATGGGGAGGCTGTTGCCACACAGCCGAGCTTCACCCACTTCACGGGTGCGACTTTGGGGGTGCTTCCCTTGGTATGACACGTCTTATGATGTGGATGATTACACGGCCGGCACCGCAGGTGCCGTAGTTCCCGGGCCTGGTTAATGCCGGGATATTTATGACAGGAAGTGTGGAATGCGGCCCTGTCCCGCAGTCCCAAACCACATGGACCTCCATAGCATCATCTTACCATCATCATGCATAATAAAAATTGTCCCAGCTTCCGAGCCCTCCGTGGATTCCACCCATTACCAGGGAGGAACACCACTGGAGTCGGCAAAGAGTTGTGGCAGCAAAAAAAAACAACAAAAAAAAGAAAAAAAAAAGAAATTACGAGCTTCTCCAAGTTAACGCAGTCAGCAAGACCAATGTTCAGAGTTAGTTAATAGCCTTATATGGGAAGGCAGTTTGTTGGTATTTTCGGCAATCAGTCCAGTGAGTAATCAACAAGCTGACCGTTTCACTGTCGGGCTCAAAATGACTTCCATAAAATTCCGAAAGTCCATGACTTTTCATGACTCTTGAGATAATTTCATGACTTTCCAGGCCTGGAAAAGCTATTTCCAAATTCCATGACTTTTCCAGGATTCCATGACCTGTATGGACCCTGTAAGAATGAAAGCTGTACTACTAAAATTGACAGAGATATCAGCAGTTGAAGTTGGCTATTCACAAGGCGGTCATACTGACCCCAACACTCTTTTTCACCGGTAGCGACGTTCGGCCTAGAGCGACTTACGGTTCCTTTCGCAAGAACAGTTCACAAATACCAAACAGATCTTTGTCAGTAAATCGGAAAGTCTAATATTAATTGTTAAAGAAAACCAGAGACATACATATGAGAATGAACGAACGAAACAACGATTCTTTATTTTACAACAGTAAAAAAGGTGTTGGTCGTCAGGCCAATTTTCAACCTTGCCGTTGCTAATACTACTAAAAAAATGTAAAGAAACAACAACTTTGGAATGAAAATGAGAATGACAGAGAGACAGAGAGAAAACAAACAGAAAATTTAACATAATTTATGACCAAGAAAACCTCCACAAAATTGACAGTATTTGCCAAAATGGGTGAATTAGATCTGTATCATTGTCAAGCAAACCGATGGCTCTGTACATGTAACTTATATTATTTGATCCATGATTTAAAATGCAGTAATCAATACTTCAGTATCAACTGTTACATCCCCCCCCCCCTCCATCCCCATGAAAAATGGAGGCAATATGTGTTCACAAGCTGTATATAAGGTTACCATACACTGGAAGTACTGAATTGTATGAACATTATGAATTCTTACCAAAAACTGTTCTTGTTGGTTGTTTTCACATGAATTTAACATCACTTACTTCAGTAACATGACTTTAATTTGTTACTCTGATGATCTTGACTAGTTACATGCGTCCGTCAGCTTCAGCCTAAAAGCTCTAATTTACATCTCATTTGCATGTGATGCGGCCTCCTAGTATGCATCAAATCTAACATCGTCCTCTATGACCATACAAGAGGAAGTATTTTGCAAACAACCTACTAAACATACTTGTTGGGTTGGTTTCAGTCCAAACCAAAGGAGATCATTAATTTTTATTGTGTTTCTCAAAACACAAATCTTACAAAACAGAAATGTTTACAGAGAAAAAAAGTTTAAAGACCAAAACATGGGGGGTAGTGGTGGGGATAACGGAGGAAAGTTGCCCCCCCCCCCCCCCCCCCCCCTGAAAAAAACAAAAAATAATACAAAACACAAATAAGAACTGAACAGCACATTGTACAATTATCAGAGATTGTTATATGTTATGAGCCTGATAAACTTGTTTTGTCTCTTGCAAAATTTCACAGACTACGTTCACCTTGCACATGTGTTTCAACATTCATCACAATATCTTGTTTGTTCTAGCCCTCTGCACATTTTCACCAACTTCTCATTTATTGATCATGATGTCGGATTCTTTGTGTACTTCACCAGGTAACTCTCCTCTTTGGGAGATGATGATACAGAGTTGTCTTCCTTGGCCCGCCAGACCTGGGAGATTTCCTCAAAGGTGCAACCTTTAGTCTCAGGGACGTAGATGAAGGTGAAAATGAAGAACAGCACCAGGAACCCGGTGAAAGGGAGGAACGTGTAGTTACCAAGACCATTCTGTTTGGGAAAAATACAAGGTCGCATTTAAATTATAAAAACAACCCCCCCCAAAAAAACAAAAACAAAAAAAAAACACACACACACCTAAAAACAGAATACAGCAAACAAAGCGTGACGCACATCTTTCCATTCTAAAGGAAAATTTCACTACATGTAAGTGCATTTTTTACAGACCCCCCCCCCCCCCCCCCCATCCCCTCCAACACACACACACCTGTCTACTGACACACGTGACAGTGCAGACAAAAAAGTTTACCTGTAACCATAAAAAAAGCAAAAGTGTAACTACATTAGATATACAATACATCTCACACAGAGGGAAAATTGTCACCACATTACCGAACAAACACATGTAGATGGTTAAAGTGTAACATGGTTACCTGCAAGAAAGGGAAGGTGTATCCGACGAGAAAGTTGGCAACCCAGTTGACCAGCACGGACACGCTCATGGCTGCTGGACGCGGGCCTTGAGAAAACAGCTCGGCCACAATCAACCACGGAATAGATCCTGAACAATACCATTTCACATGTCAACCAAACGTTTCTGACAAAAACGCAGACAATTGGGAGAAACTTATACACAAAGACGTTAGTTACAAAGAAAATTGTTTTTCTCCAAAAAAAGCAAAAAACTACACCTGACATCCATGGTCACACTACATTGATTAGATGGCATCAAATAATTTAACTCTCTCCTTACTACAAGAGACATGCCTCATGTACGTCTCCGTTAACCAATCTTTCCGCCCCCACACTGGTTGCCTTGTAAAGATCGAATCAAGGGACATAACCCATACAAATGGGTATTCACTCTCTGGGGCACAGTCTTTCAGTGGAAAGTACCTCTGTGCATGGCACAGACGTATAGATCTAGATCTATACGTGGATGGTGCATGGTGGGGAAATGGCGCTCACTGCGCTACCGTGACGGGCCTAACTTGTCTCGGTGCTCTCAAACACAAGGTCGCGCACTATGTCATCCTTGACCAGCTTTGAACCCAGAGGGATGCTCAGTGGCGCAAGTGATGGGAGGCAGCAGTCCCATTTTCACGACCCGCCGAAAAGGGACTGCACTCTGGAGTCTAATGGGTATTGGGAAGTAGCTAAACTGAATGATCGCCCTTCCACACTTCACAGGTTCACTGGTATGGTGGCGATCTAGAGTGTTAACTGTCACGTGACTTAATTGTGTGTTTACCTGGTCCAAGGGCAAAGAAAACAACGTAGAGAAGAGAGACGACAATACTGCCGATCTTGAACCACGCTACTTCATTCTGCAACACAACAACAACGAAAATACAAAGCAGGCACCGCCTATTTGAACTGAAGGCCTGAAGCAACTGAAGCCACCACCACATTCTTATGATCAGAATAAGTCACACAAACATCAAAACACGTGCACTGAATGATAAACAAGTCAAACTTGATTTCCTGGGGAGGGGGGGTGGGGGGGGGGGGAGGAGGTGGAACAGCTACCCTAACAACACTATTCAATCCAGACTGCGGCCGGGGTCTTTGAAATATTCTTGATGAGTAAGTTGCATACACAGACCCAGTTTGCACTCTCAGAAGACATGGACAACGTGTTTGTGTGGGCACACTTTTACTTTCTCCTTCCCATGGTACCTAGCGGCAATCAAGATTGTTTTTCTCCTGTTTTACTAAATACTTGCAATAGTGATTGAGGACAAGGCAATCAAAATGGTAGTCGGGAGTGGGAGTCGGTCCTAACTAGCAGGTTATTGGGCCGGGAGGGGGGGGGGGGGGGGGTACAGCTATGTTTAGGGAACAGGCGAACAGTCCAGCTGAACATGTTTCAGTCCGGCTAGACTGGGGAGCCCGCTCTGATTTGATCAATCCTGCACTGTAACGGACCTCTTACACAAACAGATCCAGTTATACAGTCAATAGAAACAGTTGCTTGGTGAAATGGAGCAGTTAGTGGTCTGGTGCAATAGATCTCTCGATCTCTCTCTCTCTCAACTCATCATCATCATTAGCATGTCCTATGGCTTTTAGCCCTTAAGGACAAGTTGTTCCTGGTGTGTGTCTTTGGCTGCTTGGCTGGGCGAGTGTCTTTGGGGTGTGTGAGGGCTGTTTTGCTTAGCTTTGGGCAACGCCAGAGGATCTCTGCTTGGCTCTCAGATGCCTGGTCTGGGTTTGTTTTAAAAGTGCCTCAGTCTGTTCTGTCATCCGTACTTTTGCCTTTGGACTCTCTCTCAACGTAGTAGTGCTATCCTTGTATGTGTGTGTGTGTGTGTGGGGGGGGGGGTGAAAGAGGGGGGTGGTGAAAGAGGGGGGTGGGGAAGAACTCACCCTTAGAGCAAGCGCCACCGTGATAAGTACACTGAAGACACACATGCCGCCCAGACCAATCAGGTGCAGCGTACGTCGCCCGGCCCGGTCCATGAGTGGAATGGTGACCAACGTCATGACAACCATCACACCACCCACCCCGCTAGTAGCGTAAGTGGCAGCTGTCGGGTCTAGTCCCGCCCCTTTAAACAGACTGGCGGAATAGTAGAAGACCTGAAACCAAGCAACCGGAAATGGCGTCACTTAGTCGGACAGCGGTTAGAAATGCTGGAGATGACCAGTTAAGACAGCACTTGTCCCTAACAACAATAAGGAAATACACGTTTTAGCAAACGAGCAAAAACTTAGGCAAGGGGGTGGGGGGGGGGGTGTTTGGGAGTTTAACGTCCTTTTCCACCACATAAGGGTGATATCAAAGACGGGGCAACGAGAAAAAAGGCCAGCACAAATATTTGGCCCCAGCCGGCGGCATTCGAACTCACGACCCGAGCATTGAGAGTCCAACGCTCTACCATTCGGCCACCCCGGCTCCCCAACTTAGGCAAGAGGAAATCTCTATTATTCCAGTGAATTTTGTGAATTATGGAGAAGTTATTCAGTTCCCAAAAAATCTGCAAGCGGGTTAACACACGCAAGTTTGCCATTATGCCACAGCACGCGATTGGCTGAATTTTTGGGGCTCGTCCTTTTGACTGACTATAAGACAAAGGCGGAGAGGAAATCTATCTGTAGGTAAGGTATAGGAGAAAAGGGAGATTACCCCGTTGATTCCTGACAGTTGTTGTGAGAGTTGCATGACGACACTGATGAGTAGGGGTCTCCGTAATGTCGGCTTCTTGAAGAGGGACAGGATGCTCACCTGTGATGAGGAAAGGGAAATAATTACTGACAAGGGAAGTAAGCAGTCTGGTAAGGGAAGTAAGCAGTACAGCCATTGCACCCCCCCCCCCCCCGCACCACTCCCTTAACACCCCCATCCACACACTCTCACACCCAGTTTAAGGTTGTCGCTTCTTCCGCCAAAATTTATTCTCTGTCGGTCTCTCTGTCTCTGTCTCTCTCTCTTTCTTGGGTTTTCAAATAAAATCATTTCAGTCTCTCTCTCTCTCTCTCTCTCTCTCTCTCTGTCACACACACACACACACACACACACACACACAGCCACAGACACACACACACACACACACACATACACACACAGAGCCACACACACACACACACACACACACACACACACACACACACACACACCGTGGCACAGGCAGCCAGCCACACACACACACACACACACACACACACACAGCCACACACACACACACAGCCACACACACACACACAGAGCCACACACAGCCACACACACACACACACACACACACACACACACACACACACACACACACACACACACACACCCCTGGTTCAGCAGCTTGTTGTCTGGCTTCTGCCTTCATCTCATCCAAATCGGCCTGAACATCGTCCGTACCCCTCAGTACAACCAGCGCTGTCGTCACACAACACACACGACAACAACCGGTAAGTAAGAACAAGTCACGGGCTGTTAATATCGCGGTTCCGCAATGTCTCCCGTGTTAGACTTACGGAAACTGACAAGCAAGACTAGTCAGTGAAGACCCCCCCCCCCCACACACACACACTTCACGAAAAAGAGGGGATCTATTACCCAGCATGTCTCTGGGGACCAAAATCACATCTATATATGGAGCTGTGAGGGACATAACGGTCCCTCTTGGGGGGGGGGGGGGGGGGTTCACAAGTCTTGCCACCTGTTTCCTTTACCCCCCCCTCCCCCCTTTCGCCCCACAGGCGCAGTTCTCTCTCTTGCACTATTCACTTCCCTACGCGTTCCCATTGGCGGGAATCAATCAAACGTGAGTTAAGAACCGTTGGTTTATCACGCTTTGTGTAACAGCTGTGTGAGAAAGGTTTGCCGGCCAGGGACGACTGATGTAGACCCAGACAGTCTGCTACATCATGTAATGTCTAGCGACAGGTGAAGCCACAATCGCAATCGGAAAAACACAACAATAAAAAGCGCAAGTGAACACGTGTTTCCGACAGTTCACAAGTTTTTGCTGGGAAACAAATCACAGTCGGCCAGGTTGTAAACCACCACCACCACCACCAACAACAACAACAACAACAACAACAACAACAACAACAACAACAACAACAACAACAACAACAACAACAACAAAACACAACCAACCAACTGCTTGTTCACAATGTTAATTACATGTAGAGACATACACAACCTGTCACGTAATTATGTCTGTGCCGCATAAAGCTGATACGACTTGATGTACACGCGACATCATATGCGTATGCGCAACGCAGTTACTTACTTTTCAAAAGGTGACCGAGCTGATGCCAAAATTCCTTTGGCGCGGCGCGACGGCGGCAGCGGCGGCGGAAAAAAGCAGAAATCGCCGGGCGCGCATGTCTCCTTTCCCGCGGCGCGCATTTTTATCCGCCTGCTTTGTTTTGACTTGGAAAGATGGCGCCAGTCCACTCTAAGCGAGCTGAAGCTCACGCTGTTTCAGTGCAGAATTTAATCGCTATACTTATTTCTTTTTCAATGCTGGTCCATATGTTTTCGGCAAGCTGGGCATCTCTGTGGTCGTCCCGGGTGACGTCATATATGGCAGGATTGCACGAAACTAAATTAATTAGTTTCTCAATGTCTTCTTTTCGG